>JASCZW010003965.1:0-33501 GCA_034211315.2 Aedes japonicus
TCAACATGAAATTTTTTGTCATATAATGTCTATACATTGATTATAGTGTTGTCAAATCTTCAGCCAGAAATATTGATAATTGGCAAAGTAACAGAAGAGTTGAACATGGCGTCATTTGAAGGCAAAATTTTGTCGCTGGCTTTTTTTTGCCATTGAGTGTACATTTCATGTTGTTCCTTCCACGAAACACACGATTCTGTTTGATTTCAACTGAGTATGCTCAACGGGTGACTTAAGATTTTGTGAGCATTTACTCAGATTATACTTTTTATTCATATGGATTTGGATGTTCGAAAAGTAAATACTCAAATTCTTCTTGCTTTTGTCATATCAATGTGAGTAAATGCTCAAGTAAAAGGTTTGACGTACGCATTTGAGCAAAGTAAAAGCTTTTACTCACTTTATTCATATGACCTATTGTGTCGCTGGCACTAAATTGAATTACGGAAGTGTTGACTTCCGACTTCCGAACTTTCTTCCGACATCTATGTCAGTCTGAAATATGACAGATGTGTCATTTCAATTTATTGTCGGTGTGTCAGGAACAAGAAGGTAATCCAACGATGTGATACTTTTTCCTACGTAAATATCAAACAAATGCTGTTTGCACAGATTTGCCATCAACCATCCGAAATAATGTTGACAGTTTTTGAACCGAAGAAACCTTTCAACTGCCAGGGAAGTTCTTCTTCGAATACTTCTTCGTGGAAGCCTGTTTTGAAGAACAGAGAGAGGTGTGAAGATATCCGGAGTGTATTCTGTGTGGATCCTGACGATGCCAGAATCAACTGTGCAAACACAAAAACGATACTTAACGATATTTTTACCGGTATATTGTCTTCTTCAACCCTATTGATGCTATAATGGTCTCATCAACAGAAATCTTATAAAGAACATCGTGAAGACTCCGATTCTATCCAATGTTTGTGATGCTATACATTATTTTTTAATAGGTTCCGAGTTTTTCTTGCACAAACATATGTGTCCACTTTTTGACGTTGAATAAAATTTAAAATTATTTTTATGAACTCGTTGGAATCATTCATCGAAGGGCAAGCATTTTCCACCAACGCAGAATGTCATTGTCGAAAATCACTTGCCGTTAAATTTAGGCCAATGCTATTTTCCACACACAATCGACAATCTCAGTCACTTTGTATCCAAATAAGCTTCTTGGCCCATTCCTTTGGTCGCAACCGGATTAGTTAGAACATTTGGAAAAGATAAATCGAGAAAGAAAAATAAGAAGTCGTTCACCGAGCCTACTCCTCCGCCCGCTGCAGCATCACCCGTGCGGTTGCATTCTTGTCGCATCCATTTGCTCCTCAAGTGAGTTGTCGAACGAAAACACATTATTATTGGTTTCGTGAAATTGAACAGCTTTATCCTATTTTGTCCTATGATTGAAGTAACAAATCAGCTTTTATTAATTAATTATTAATGGAATATATTGCGTAGGAAATAGATAAATTCACTTACTGTAATATTTCATCGGCGAAGTAAATTGTAACAACGAGAAATTGCCGGATGTTGTACAACGGCATTGGAAAATTATTCGCATCGAAGTAGGCAAAGTTGCTCATAAAGAAGGACGTATCGACAAGTTTTGTTTAAATGCACAATACATAAATTTCATCATGCTTACAGACATTATACAGATACACACTTATATTTATTTACAGAAATCTATAAACTTTACCGAATTCTCAACAGCTGAACGTTTGGTAATGAGTTCGGTGATTTGCTCGATTACCGAAATGAATATGCATTTGGTTTACATGAGGTCAGTTTTACCGATCATAGGGTGATGTTGATAAGTCTAAAAGGTTATCAGAGTGTCATAAAAGATGATTCAGTTATTGAAATTACAAAGTACGATTTTGAACAAGCCTCGTTGGATCTTATTCGGATGATACCTCGAACAACAAATCTAAATGAACTTTGCATTCTAACTTCCCATGTAATTAAAACCAACTCACAGAATGTTAGGGTTAAACAAAAGCAATCACGTAAAGCTCCCTGGTTAGATGACTATGTTCTTAATCAAATTCGTGTAAGAGAACAGCTCTATCGAAGAACATTGGAATGGCCTAACAATGCTCAAACTAAACTAAATTACCGCAGGCAAAAAAACTATGTAACCAAAATAATACGTCTAAAGCAAAAGCAATATTACGGAATTCTGATAGAGAATAATCGTGACAACATTCGAAAAGTATGGCAGATTATGAATGAGATTGTACTTCATAAAAAAAACAACAATGTTAGAAAATGCATAAATGAATTACTTATAGAAACCTCAGTAGTGACAGATATGACCAAAATATGCAATGAATTCAATGAATATTTTGTTAACATACCATGTCAGCTTCAAAAAGCACTTCTAAGAGATTTTAACAATCAACAACAAATGTGCACTTTAAATAGAAGTATATCAAGGTCAATTGTAATGCTACCAGCCTCCGACAACGAAATTGGAAACTACATTAGAGATATGAAGAGTTCGAGTTCAGCGGGTGTAGATTTGATACCTTTCAAGTTTTTGAAACAGAATGCCAATATTATTATTCCATCACTAACGACGTTCCTTAACCACTCAGTGCTGGAAGGAGTGTTCCCAGATCAACTAAAAACAGCACGTGTTACGCCCATTTTTAAAAAAGGCATGAAATCTAGAATTGAAAATTACAGACCAATTTCTATTCTTTCTAATTTGTCTAAGCCCTTAGAAAAACTAATTCATACGAGGTTGCATGATTTTTTTGCTGCTAGTAATTTAATTAATAAAAATCAGTACGGATTTCTGCCTCGTTCAAACACAACGAGTGCTGTAGTTAACCTAATAAATAATATTCAAACAAACTTAGATCAAAAAAAGATATGTTCCGCAATTTTTGTAGATGTTTCTAAGGCATTTGACTGTGTCCCGCATGATATGTTACTACAAAAACTGTTTAGA
The DNA here is from genome assembly GCA_034211315.2 of Aedes japonicus. Taxonomy (NCBI): domain Eukaryota; kingdom Metazoa; phylum Arthropoda; class Insecta; order Diptera; family Culicidae; genus Aedes; species Aedes japonicus. Next base: position 2,960 of record JASCZW010003965.1, read on the forward strand.
TACGGGATAAGAGGTAATGCTCATAGTTTGATTAAATCTTTTCTGAAGGATAGGAAACAAATAGTTCAGTTAGATGGTCACAGTAGCCTTGAAAATAGGATTCGTTATGGAGTACCGCAGGGTTCTATACTAGGACCACTGTTGTTTATCATCTATGTTAATGATATATTTCAAATTCCTCTAAAAGGTACGCTAAACATGTACGCAGATGATTCGGTATTTGTCTATAGCGCTGATAACTTGGAGCAATTATTTGAAAACATGCAATATGACCTAGACCTACTGAAAAACTGGTTTTTTAATAACGGTTTAACCATAAATGCATCAAAATCGAAGTACATGATCTTTTCAAGCACAGATCGCTTCAGTTCTATAAATTATAATCTTTATCTAGGAACCAACCAGTTAGAAAGAGTTAATGTCCATGCTTATTTAGGATTAGTGATTCAACAAAATTTAAAATGGAATAGTCATGTCGATAGCATGCATTCAAAAATAGTTAAATTTCTAGGAATGCTTAGGAGAACTAGTTACATGCTACCACCAAAAGAAAGAAAATGCTTGTACTATGCGCATGTTCACTCCCAAATAACATATATGAATATAATCTGGCAAAATGCTCCAACGTACGTTATAAACAAAATAACAATAACATTGAATAAATTTATGCGGGTAATATTCTGGGAGCAATATAATAATCCAGAAATAAGGACAGTGAATCTATATTTGAATAATTTAATGTTAAATTTCAATCAAATTAAATTCTATGAGGCAGTATTGTTTATTTACAAAGTGAAGAATAACCTTATTAAAAATAATTTAAACTTGCAAAACAGCCGTGACATTCATAGTTACGAGACACGTTCAATCGATAATTTGCGCATATCAGCACCAAGAACAAACTATCTACGATAAGGCTGTATGTATAGTGCCATAGTAAACTTCAACAATTTACCAGCAAATATTTCAAACATTGTTCCTCTTCATCGATTTAAAAAAGCTTTAAAAGAGTATATATTGAGCACGTAGTTTAAAGTTCTAGTATTACCTTGAATGCAAATATTCCGTCATCAAAAGACCTCAATATCAGTCAGTTTTGACTGTCGGAGGTTTGTTGTCTTTAATTAAAAATGCATATAAATGGGGAAATATTCAAGTAATTATAAAATTAGATTTTGTAAAATAGGTTAAGGATGAAAATGTATTTCACTTGATTTTGGGGTTTTTATGCCTGAGGTGGATATATGGCATCAATTGCTAAAGATATATCCACCTTGGCTTTTCCCCTTCCCAAAATAAATAAATAAATAAATGTTGTCAAAAAAAAAAAAAGAAATATCCTCCAAAAATTAAAGAAAAAGTCCTCGATTCTGGAAAAAATCCAACTTAGGGTACCAGAAGCTTAGAAAAAAATGTAATGCACAAATTCACTCGACTCGACAGTGACAAGTGTTAAGTCGAGTTGCTCGACTCGACTTCTATAAAAAATTCCGATATGTATATTATGCTGAAAATGTATATCTTTCCATTTAAAATTGCAATCTGGACCTCTGTGCATTGACTCACGCTGCCTTAGAGAGAAAAGGGGAAAAAAGAAGAGTAGCTATTCAAAGATCGCTTGTTTTGTTTAAGGGTGTAAATTTCTGATGCTTATGTGTATTTTTTCAGGCCAGTTTGTTAGTATCCTAATAAAATTGAAATTTGACTCACCTTTCTTATTTTCTAGTTACTCTAAATCTAGTAAAATCTTCTTCTTTAGTGTTATTTTTCCATTTTTCCATTCCATCTACTATAAAATTGCCATCCCCCTCCTCACCCTGCTCCCAGCGATCCAAATTACTCCATAACAGCCAACAAAGCTGCTCGCTATCTTCATTACGCCACGATGACGACGCCAAACGCGAACCGATTGTATAATCGCAATCCTTGGAGTGCATTGCCTTCAAATATCCAACAGTAGCAAATAGCGCATTCCTGAGGTCTTGAAGAATGGCCACTCCGGTTCGTTCTTCTTTTTTTCTCTCTCTCTCGCCACTCATGCCTGCCCGGAGAACAATAAAACGATCTCGATGGACAAGTACCACCTTTCTTGTACGAGCGGAAAGCGGTGCTGCTAATGGCGATGGAAGCAACTCATCCGCTGCATGTTCTCGCGGATCCTCAACATCTGGACAAGTTTTTCCCTCCCGATCCTCCCGGCACCCGGCACCCAGCATCATCTTCAACATCGTCAGAAAAGAACATGACGCAACGGGTTATGGCAACATTATTATGCTGAAAATTAACAGAAGTTGCCTACCGCACGATATAGTAGTTGGTACTTGCTCGCCATTGAACGTCAAATTGCTGGGGCATGTAAGCTGCTGCTGCGACGAGGAGTCTATCAACACAAAAAGCGATGACCACACCGAGGACCACTATACTTCTGGTGGTTAGGCATACTCGAGTTTGCTTATTCACATTATCATCATCATCACTCACTCGCTCACTCACTCCAACCTCCACCTCTTCGTTCTAATCCTGGTGTCGTCTACGAGCTACCGGGGATAGAACGAACGTCCGACGAGTGTTCAGTTCACTTTAGTGGTGAAATGCGGTTTTAATGAGAGTCACGATGATGCCCGGCCGCTCGCTCGATAACCGTGGTTTGCGAGTGGTCATTCACACCCCGGCTGCCGGTTATTCCGTCCGAATCATGAATTTTACAACAGGTACCTGCATACGACTGCCACTCGGTTAGGTGATTGGAGAATTCGATCGACACATTCGCAACGGGCTGGGCTGGTGTGAAATTGATGTGCTTGGGGTGATGATTCGGAGAGGGGTAATTGTTCAGCTCAAGCGGTGTTTAAGGTTTAAGAGGAAAAGGTGATTGCAAATTATTTTCAAAATCTAAATTATCTACGAACTGGCCGCAACTTTAGTTTGCTTTTTGACTACAGCGGTTGATTTCTTTTGACGGCAGAATAATACGAAAGCAACCTTCAAGATATCATGGTAAAGTCATGGCTTGCTGGAACAGTATTCAAACAATATTTTAACACCATAGGGAATCATAACTCGTAGGAAGTAATGATATAAAACAAGACATTACATAATTTTTTTTTCATAATTCTAAAGAGTAGTATGTAGCTCAGAAGTAATGTGCATTAGGATTTTTTTTTAAATTTATTAACGACACTTGTAACCAGAAGGGTGCATTCGTGTCTTACGAATTTCAGAAATTCACGTATAATATTAATCCAATAAATCGTTTCCCACTCCACTTCGTTCCGCTCTTCTCAACCCTTATTCTTCAACTTCTCTACTTATCCTTCTGTTCCTTCGTTGGTTTGCTTCAACGTTTCCCGCTGCTTGCGATTGTTCTGCTCTTCTTATCTCTGTTATTTTTTCTTCTTTTTGACATTTTTCCTCCAATTTTCTTCTTTTGCTTCGCTTTTTTTCTTCTTCCGTTGTGCCTCCTTCAATTTCCTCTGCTTTTCATTTTTTTTCTCCATCCGCTTCGGTTTTCTTCTTCCGTTGATTCCGTTACGTTTCTTTTTCTCCTTCCACTTTTCTTCTTCTGCTTAGCTTCATCCATTTTTTTTCCTTCAGTTTCTCTACGTCTTGAACTTCTTGTGCTTCTGGCTTTCTCGGCTTTCTTCTTCGGCTACTGGTACGGCAATGGCTGCTATTTCTGAATTATTCTTCTTCAGTTTTAATTCTTCCGTTCTTGTTTTCATCGTTTTTTTCTTCTTTCGCTACTTTTCACCAGTTTTTCTTCGTCGACTTCTATTTGTTCATTCGGTTTAGCATCGAATATGTTTCACCTTTTTTGTTTTCGTTTTCTTTTTCGGCTTCTTCTATTTTCTGGTTTCACTACAATTTGGAAAACAGTCCTGTTTCCCTAAGAAAGTTCAGCATTCTTGTTATTTGCTCCTCTCTATTTCTTAGGGCGTCACAGCTAGTACCAATATTTTGTTTCTGCCTTTCGGTAACAAATTTCCGGCATTCGAGAATTAAATGCCGGACATCCATCACCAGGCCGCAATATTCACAATTGGGCGGCGGTTCCTTTTTTAACAGAAATGTGTGTGTTAGACGTGTGTGTCCCATCATCAAACGAGTAAGAACACGCTGTTCGGCCGTGCTCCCGCATTCCGCCCACCTGCTGGTATCTTCCTTTATTTCTCTCAGCTTTGACTCCCTATTTCCATATCACTGGTTATTCCACCGATGCCGTATCAGATGTTCAGTTTCTCTCAGCGCATCTTCTTCTGGAATTGGTATATCGATGGCTTGTTCTCTCCTGGCTTCATTGGCTAGTCGATCGGCTTCGAAATTACCACTGATTCCGGCGTGCCCAGGAATCCAGCAGAAATAAATAGGTTAGTTCCGCGCTTTTTCTTCTACTTCTTGGATCCACGGATGTCCAGATTTCCCCACCTCCAATTCCAGTAGGCAGCTAGCAGAATCCAATAGGACAACCAACTCGGTATTCTGATTCGGGATCGTGACAGCCATCTTTATGGCGTATGCCTCCGCAGAGAAGACGCTGCATGCTTTTGGAAGACTGTAGGTGCCAGCAATTCCTCCGTTGAAGAATGCGGCCCCTACCGTATCTTCACCCTTAGAACCATCGGTGTAGACGACAGTCGATCGATGGAAACGGGTGTTCAGCAAATGTTGCACGATTGGGCGGACTTTCTCCGGAGGGTGATCGGCTAGTATACATTTCTTTACGTCCCTCACAATCTTAGGCTTTCGTGCGTGCCACAGAGACAGAGGTTACAAGTTGACCGACAGCGGTGAGCGCTGTACCTGTTAATTCTTCGAGGCGGTTTGAGGCTCGTTGAATCAACGGAAGGGTGATGTTGCCACGATTCTTCACAGCTATTCGGATGGCAGTCCGTGCTATAGACTGTGCTGCCAGCAGTTCAAGTGGTAGGGTTCCCGCTTCGGCCATTATTGAGAGTGTCTGACTGGTCTCGAAAGCTCCTGACGCATACCGAACCATTGAGTTGTATGGAGGAGCAAGAGTCTGCAAAGTTGCTGGCCCTCCTCGGCTCACCAAGCCTATACCGTAGGTCAGCTTTGCGGTTACTATGACCGATCCTACTTGCAGCAACGATGTTCGATTACCACGCGGAAGCTTGGCACCGATCATCTTCAAAATCCGGAATCGAGACTCACACAATTTCTTCACCATCTGACAGTGAGGTTTGAATGTTAGGGTCCGATCCAGGGTAACCCCCAGAACCCTCAGCCGGTTGGTCCTTGGAACGGTGATTCGGGCGATGGTTATGTCCTGTCCAGGTTCCCGACGTGCATTCGGACTGCAATAAAATATGTGCGACTTCGTTTCTGACAAAGCGAATCCCACGCTCCCTTGCCAATTTTCAACGGCCTTGACGGCGGTCTGCAACTTGCGATGGAGGCACTACCCGATAGATGAGTTGCATCGCGATAAGAAACAGCGTCACGGATAGGACCGTGACCTTGCGGTTGGCAACGATCTCTCCAGCTCTGCAAAGTAGGTTTCAGTACCTCGTCCAGATGTATGCAGCTGAAAAGGAAGGCGGACTTCGTAACGCCTGCCCATGTAATCTAAATGGGGCTGTCACTTTTCCTTGCGGAATAATACTCCGTTCGATTATTCCGCAAGGAAAACTGACATTTCACTCATACTGGAGCAGTTGCCAAAATTACTACGGTAGAAATGGCAAAAATTACTTGCCGGTAGAGACGAGCCTTTTAGATTTACGTCAACTACTACAGATGGCCTGCCAAATCAAACATATCTTCGGGAATTTGGACAATCCGTTCAGTAGGTGGAGACTGGTGGAGCTCCAGGTCTTCAGCAGCCTGAGCGTCTGTTCTCCGTGTTAGGGGCGGCTCAAAACGGCGTATGTTCTCCATGTTAGGGACGGCCGATCATCGTCCTCGTTCCAGCGTGGGACTCTAAACAGGGCTGTGTTCGATGGCCCTCCGACAAGACAGCGGGTGTGTACAGGTCCTACAAGCCAGCCGTAAAAAAATAATAGTAATAGAAGCACACGATGTAGTAATCTACGGACATGAGACGTGCACATTGCTCGAAGACGTCCTGCAAGCACTTGGAATTTTCAAACGACGCGTGCTTAGGACCATCTCTGAAGGATGAAACACGAGCTGACACAGCTCCGTAGCAAACACAGCATCCAGAAAGTTGCTAAAGCTGGAAGAGTACAATGGGTGGGCATGTTGTAAGAATGTCAGACAACAACCCCGCAAAATGGTATTTGCCTCGAATCCGACCGGTACAAGACGTAGAGGAGCGCAGCGAGCTAGGTGGTTAAAACAAGTGGAGCAAGATCTTGGAAGTGCCGGACATTCGAGGAACTGGAGACAAGCAGCCCTTTACCGAGTTTGAGGGCACACAAGCAAAAAATCCGGACACAGGGAATTTGAACACCTTCTTTGTCTGGAAATGCTCGGCAACGGCGTTCCTTTGAAACAAAAAGATTTTTCTCAATAATGGCTACGGCCTTCTTGTCCATTTGTAAAGAGAATACTTTTCGATTTGTTCTACTTCCGATCTTCCGATCCGCAGTCAAGCGCTGTTCAAATGATTTGCAAACACAAAACACGGTATTTTTCGGTAGTTTTAGTTTCTTGGCAAGATTGCGTACCGATAAAACCGCCGTTCGTACAAAACGTGTTTGCGCGCTTCAACTTGATTCGACGCCATTTTACTGAATGTATACACTTCAGCTGTCATTTAAGTGAGACGTTTCAGCAATCCGTAAAATAATTCAAAATCTACAAAAAAATAAAAGTGTCCGAAATTAAACGTGGACAGGCTTTAACCCTTATGTGATAGACAGGGTACTTCCATTTTCATGTTTTACATTACTAATTTTCATAGTTTATTTCGAACTAGGAAGCTGAAATTCAGTGACATCTTAATAATATTTGGAAGGAATCTTTTTGCATAAAAACTTTTCGTATAGTAGCAAGGGGGGCCGAAAGGGGTACCTCGATTTTTTAAACACCTCAAGTGATCGACAGAGTACCCGGGTACGCACCAAATTCAAATGATTATAACTCTGGCTATTATTGACCGATTTTAACTCTTTTGGCACCGTTAGATTCAAAAACTCACTCGCTTTAGGGATATTATAAGCAATAACCATTTGAACTTAGGCGGTGCATGCTAAAAATAAACCCAACAGCGGGAGATAATTTCTCACCCGTGTTAGGCAGTATTAGGAGAGGGACAAATCGCTAGAACTAGAAACAAGCAATAGGTAGTATAAGAGCCCGATCGGTTACATAACCTTTTGTCAGTCAAGGGGATTTCCCCCCTTGCCTATCCCATGGGGTAGTATGCAGGGTTGCCACATGCACAGATTTATCTAGATTGACACAGATTTTTTTCAATTTATTCATACAGATATCTGTATGTAAAGAATACAGATTTTTTAGAAAAAACCAAGATTTTTAAGATTTTTGTCAATTGCTCGTCCACTCAAAAACCTCAAATTCAAAATATTAGTACAGTTTAGGATCCAACCTTTTATCAATACTACTTTCAGTGTGCTGTTTTGAACAATTGACACTGACACTACAGTGACAAATGACAATCTGAAAAACAGTTTGTGTGTGTGCCCCCAAATGATTTCGCTATATTTTTTTTGAGAATTTAGAATTTCTAAGAGATACTCAGACATTTCTTTAGATATTCCTCCTGGCGTTTCTAGGTATTCTTCAGAGACTTGTAGGTATTCCTCCAGGGATTCATTCAGAAGTTTCTTCTGGCATAGCACCAGCAACTTTCTTATTATTAAATATTTGGAGGAATCCCTGATCCCTGATTCTGATGTAATTCTTGAATATAATCCTGATTTGTTGGAGAAATCTAAGAAAAATTGTGTGCGTGAATTCCAAAATCTCATACATGTTATTCTTATCTTTAAAAAGGTGCAAGGTTTTTTTTTTGTAGAATTATTTTTCAAATTTTGTCAAGGATGTCTGCAAGGATTCTTACATAGTTATCCAGCTATTACCTCTATATTTTTCCAGGTATTACGTTGGAAAAGTGTTTGTTTCAAAGATCCTCAAAAAAAATGCTGCTCAAGTTTCTCTCAGTGATTTCTACAAAAATGCTGATCTTCTAATTTAGAAGTATTTTTATGCATTTATGTAGAGGATTTTTGAGAAGATAAGAATAATGTCCTTGATTGTTATTTTTGCTCTTGAGGAATCACAGCTATTCCGAACGTGAATTTTTGTAAGTTTTGATATAATCTTGCTGTGCGCAAATCTATACATATTTTGAGCTATTAATAATAATAGTGCCAGATCGATTACAAAAATAAGATTTGTGGGCTTTGGATCAGATGAAGCTTCGGTAATGATGGGATCTGACTGATCCGTCAAGAAGCTGCTGAAACATGACTGTGTTCATTTGATAATTATCAAATGTACTTGTCACTTTTTGGCTCTTTGTGCAAGTTACGCATGCAAAAACCTGCCATTGTACCTGGAACAAATGATGCGATATATCTGCATTTACTTGTTCTGCAGTATTAAGCTCTCCAATAAATCCCAGATAGCACAGTTCTGCATCCGTCTGCCACCAAATGGCTATAGTTGGAGTTACTAGTTAAATGGAATATGGAACGGTTTTCTCGTTCTAATCCAACTGAGACAATGGCTTGGCTTTGTCTAATTTACAACTGAGACATGGCTTGATTGTTGTCATCTTAATAATCCGATGACGCAGCCACTTCTCCATCTAAGTATTGCCACAGAGAACAGACATCAAAGCTGAAGTGCCCTTCGTGTGTAAATTTCTGTAACGGCTATTTTAAAATTACAGGTCGTTTCCCTTAGTTTTGGTGAATCGTATGTTGATGGCACCACTTACCTGCCTCGAGATTTGAAAGCCTGTCAATTTTAGTTTGGTGAAACCTAGACTAGGCGGCGTTGTTTTTCAACGGTTTGCTTTTAAAAATTTACACAGAAAAAAGGAAAAAAAAATGTTCGAGCCTGAATGTCTGTTCTCTGGGGTATTGCCTCTTATCCACAAAGCGAATCGTGTCTTCCAGTCAAAAGCTGCGGAAATCCTGAACATGCAATCCTGCAATCAGCTCGCTAATATGTTCCCTAACCTGACGGATTTAGGGGTTTCAGATTTCAAGAAACATCTTCGTAAGAAGTCAAAAATTTACATCGGGATGGATGCAGGAGCAATGCTTCAATCCGAAACTCTCGATGATACCAGGATAAAAGTTTTTTACTCGATTTGCTGCCCTTATGTGCCCTTATGTGATCGACAGGGTACCCGGGTACCCACCAAATTCAAATGGTTCTAGCTCTGGCAATTGTAGAGCGATTTTAATTCTTTTGGCATCATTAGATACAAAAGCTCATTACCTTTAAGAACAACATCAGCAGTAATTCATCTGGTTCCTGTAAATCCGTGTTTCCAGGGCTGTGTTCCGGTACGGAGACGCAATATCGGAACATCTATTGAATTTCCAGGAATGAGTGTCAGAATCTTTGGAATAATTCGTAGAAACTATTTTTATTCTACTGTGGGCCATATGCCGACTTGTTCCTGGAACGGCCATTCTGTAACAGGTTCCCGTGGGGCCTAGAGTGGCCATGACAATGATAAATTTTTATTATTGGAACCTCAGTATGGCTTGTTCAAAACTAGGACCCCCCTAAATACGTATATCTCTGGAAATACTTCACCAACGCGTGAAATATTTTGCAGACTAATGAACGTATGTCTGTTTATTGTGTAAAATCAGTTAAATTTGACAAAGTTTTCCTGTGTGATAATGGACGATGAAACTTATGTGCTGCAAGACTTGAAACAGCTTTCCGGAATGTCTTATTATACTGCCATCCAACGGCACGGCGTAGAGGAGCATTTCAGGACGAAGAAAAAGGCCAAGTTCCCCAAAAAACATTTAGTTTGGCAGGCAATATGCAGCTGTGGTCGAGCAAGCCAAAGCTTCATCACAACCGGAACGGTAAACAAGGATATCGTGAAGAATGCCTAAAGAAGCGATTGTTACCCTACGCAGCCATGACGCTTTCTCACTAATCTGTCTTGATTTGGCATCTTGTCACTACGCTAAAGATGTTTTGGAATGATGTAAAGTGGATGTTGTTCATGTTGTACCGAAAGAGGCGAATCCAAACGCGAATCCTAACTGCCCGGAGTTTCGACCTATCGAACGGTATTGGGCTCTCATGAAGAGAGAACTCTCTAAATATAAGAAACAAACTACAACTACAGAAAGATTTCAAAAATCTTGGCAATCAAAAGAAGCTAAAACAGCTTAAGTAACTGTAATTACTTTTAAGATGACTAATCATGCACAATTAAATGATTAAAAATGCATCTTGGATTGAACTTGCTGTTAGTTTAATTCCAAATTGAATCTGTCCAGATTTTGTCGCGAACAAGCCTTATTTAATGAAAAAACTAATTTTAAGTTTTTAGAAAATGATAAGACAACTTGTCTCTAAATGTGAATGCGGAATCCAACAATTCTCAACCAGATACTACTTTAAATTCAAGGGGGTACTTCGAGATTCGCCAGAAATCTTTACAGTTACCTCTAAGGCTCTAATCATGAATTACTCGGGATTTTTTCATAACTCTACGAACAATGTTGCGTCCTACCGCATAGATTCAAGAAAACAGGACGCAAATGCAAAACATCAATGAGTAACCAGCTGTAAATTTACCGTGACAGCACTACCTTCGACTACAAATAGATTCTCTTCTCAGTAATGCACTTGATCTGGTCATTGGCTCGTCGTGATTTCCTGGTTGACAATTTGAAACTGAAAAGGATTGAATGAACGAAAAAAGGCCCTTCATCTAGTTCTGATGGGTGATCCGCTGGGAAGGTGCAAAAAGGTATGAATGTATGTTCAGTTGGCGTGTGACAATGCTAAAAGGTTTCCACACATTTTGATGTTCGAGTTGAGATAAGAGGTTTTATTTTAATGAGCACCTGCTAAGCGGTTTGCGTGATGCTTCCCGTTCCGAAGCCCTAACTATACGAAGGTCTCCGAAACCGGTATGAGAATCTACCTCATCACACTATCACTCCACGTACCGCTTGCAAAAAAAAATCTACCATCGAAAACGGACGGTACTTTAGGGTCACTCGGTAAAGTCCATTCACAGTGAAACCGTTCCCCCATGACAAGCCCCACCAAGCTTAGGTTCAACAGCTTCAACTCAACACCCAAAAAACACCCAATAAGCAAAAACAAACAAAAAAAATCTGTCGATCTAGAGTTCGTTGTTCAAGTTCAAGATCGGTCACTGGTTCGCGCAGATCAGCCAATCAACTGAGACGACTGTTGGTTGCGACCGATTATGACTAACCAGTTCCATAGATAGTAAACTGGGAGCGGACTAACAAGTGGTTGAAAGCAACAACAAAAAAAAGCCATGATTTTTTGCCTCGTAATCTGATGGGATTAAACTTTTGACGGGTGGCAAATCGGTTCCTTTATTCCTATGCAGCGACGAGCATTCATTTTTGTGCCCAGCAGAGCGACAACAATCGAGAACGGTTAATTCTTAAATTGTTTCATGCTAGCTATTGTCGAATGCAATTCGTAGGCTCTTTTCGCCTGATCATGGTGGCAAATAAAAGCAAAAGTGTTAACAAACGGACAAGGTCACGTAAGACCTCGATTATCGCCAGTATGCTAGGCGGACGATTGCAAGCATTAAATATAAAGTACCGCGAGCCGGCCTAGGAGACGCTCACGTACCCCCCATATGATTTCACACACATACAGGACAGAACGAGGACGGAACTGTGGCACGAATTTTTGCAAAACTAGCATTGTGTCAGCCGTATGTCCTCGATGGCGGCGACGCGACGATGGTCTACTTTAATGACCATCATCTGTCGAAGAATTCGATACGCGATGGAATTCGGCAAACATCAGACTCATGCCAAGTTCAACTAGAGGTAGTACCTAAATATTGGAGAATTTGTTGAGACAGGCATTGGTTATGTTCGATCAAAAGTGATTGTACCCGGGCAAGGATATCCAGTTTCCAGTTGGGACGTAGGTGAATGAAAACCGGACTGTTTTAATTGGGGAGTAGCAAGGAGGTTCAGGATGGAGAGCGGGTTTATTTTCCGCAGTAGTTTTATTATTTTTTTTCTACTTTAGAATTCAACTTCCGGGAAGTTTATTTCTGGCGCTTCTATGAACGGGTTTTAGTTCATAAACAAGGAATGATGGGAAGTGTACTATGAATTTCATTAGCATAATTAAGGCGATCAGTTCATGCTCTAGTATATGTAGGTGGCTCACTTTAGTTTTCGGTATGAGATTTATTTAGTTACAGATGATCAAAATATATAGTGACTTCTAGTACATATTTTCTAAATGGGAAGAAATGGTAAGGCGGTCAAGGAAGGGGAGGGTATTAGACGACCAGTGTAACAGTAGTTTATTAAGATTACCTATTGAGAATCAATTATTTTTTACGGTATTTTAAGGTATTTGGTAAAAATGTAAGGCTCAAGATGTCAATATATAAATAAAAACTAAACGATTGCCCTACACTCTCACGCCACTTTACTCAAATTTTGAGTACAATTGTATGCAATCTCTTTTTCTCTCACGGAAATGTTACTCAATTTTCGTTAAAAAAGTGGATCAACTCAATTTTTGAATAGATCCACTTTTTACGAAAATTGAGTAACATTTCCGTGAGAGAAAAAGAGATAGCATACAATTGAACTCAAAAATTGAGTAAAGTGGCGCGAGAGTGTAGTAACACATGCAGACGCCCTTCGAACATATGAAAGTGTTTATTGAGACGAGAAAATAAATTCAATCAAACACACCATTTGTTTAGTTGCGTATGTTTTAGTTTCGTCTCCAATTTTCGTCAATGTAAAAATACGTCTCGATTAAAGTTAATAATGTTGCCATTTAGTTGAGATAACATAAATATGACTTGCTAAGTCATATTCAAGTTACTACAACAAATTATGATCGCAGTGTGCTACTTGGGAGAGTGCAGTGGTATCTAATTAGCAAGCATTAAAACTAAAAAAAAATCGTTCACTAAAACCCCGTTCACATTACAACCTATATTACGTGATATAGAGTATCTTGATATCAAATGCCATGCATATTATTTCCAGTGAAAACTAGATGTATAGTTCAATGTTATCAAGAAAGTCTATATCAATTAATATCAGTTGTAGTGTGAACGGGGTGTAAAGGGCGATACGGTCAAAATTTGGTCAATATCAACTTGACGTATTTCTTTCAATTTTGCATTTAAAAAACCTGAACACCCCTCATTTTGAAGGTGTGTGTGTGTGTAGAATGTTGCTCCTATTTTGATTTTGGAATTCACTCTTCAGTTGTCAAAATGCCGTCCAAGCAAGAAGAGCAGCGTATCAAAATTTTGCTCGCGCATCGCGAAAATCCGAGCTACTCGCACGCAAAGTTGGCAAAATCGCTAAAAGTTGCCAAATCAACCGTTACAAATGTAATTAAAGTGTTTGGGGAACGTTTGTCGACAGCCAGGAAGTCTGGATCGGAGGGAAATCGAAAACCGGAAGCCGCTGAGACGACAAAGAGAGTTGCCGGTAGTTTCAAGCGAAACCCTAACCTATCTCTCCGAGATGCCGCAAATAAGCTGGGTGTATCGTCTACAACCGTGCATCGAGCCAAAAAACGAGCCGGACTATCGACTTACAAGAAGGTAGTGACTCCAAATCGCGATGATAAACAAAATACGACGGCCAAGCGCGATCCCGGAGGCTGTACACGACGAGGCTGACGAAGTTTGACTGCGTGGTAATGGACGACGAAACCTACGTCAAAGCCGACTACAAGCAGCTTCCGGGACAGGAGTTTTATACGGCAAAAGGAAGGGGAAAGGTAGCAGATATTTTCAAGCACAAGAAACTGTCAAAGTTCGCAAAGGAATATCTGGTTTGGCAAGCCATCTGTACCTGTGGCTTGAAAAGCAGCATTTTCATAGCTTCCGGGACTGTCAACCAAGAAATTTACGTGAAAGAGTGTTTGAATAAACGTCTGCTGCCTTTCCTGAAGAAACACGGTTGTTCCGTACTGTTTTGGCCGGATTTGGCATCTTGCCATTACGGTAAAAAGGCCATGGACTGGTACGCCGCCAACAACGTGCAGGTGGTTCCCAAGGACAAGAACCCTCCCAACACGCCAGAGCTCCGCCCAATTGAGAAATACTGGGCTATTGTCAAGCGGAACCTAAAGAAGACCAAAAAAACTGCTAAGGACGAGCAGCAGTTCAAGGCAAACTGGCTTTCTGCGGCGAAGAAGGTGGACAAGGTGGCTGTACAAAATCTGAGGGCAGGGGTCAAGCGTAAGGCCCGGCAATTCGGATTTGGAAAAGCGGAAGCCTAACTGAATATTTTTCCTGAATTTTATACTAATTGAACTTGAAAAAGAAATTTAATTTGATTTTTTAAATAAACGATTTCACCGATTTACACGCGTTTTCCCTTGACCAAATTTTGACCGTATCACCCTTTAACAGGGCATTCTCAAACATTATGACTATCTGTGCAATTAAAGTATTCTTGGTAGGTTTTAATCAACAATAACAAGTTTTATAACGGAGTCTGTTTTATTTTTTATTTTGAAAATTCTAGCTTGAACACACTTATTATCGAGGTATAAGGCGACCTTCGGTTGATGATGTAAGTCCATCTCAAAGTCCATCTTCCGAGACATTTCAAGACAGTACCCGGGTAATTGCACTTGCAATTCACTTTCAATTTAAGGGAAACAACTAAAAGTACTCCTCTCAGTTTTGTGGCAACTTATGTTATTTTTTTTTTTGCCCATTTGATGGAGTGAATAACCAAAATACCTGGCTTTCTCAAGGTATTATAACAAAATGTAATTACACAATTATCGGAAAGAGTGAATGTTTTGATCAAGATAAATATCTGACTGTTCGACATGAAGCACCCAAAATAGCAAATTGGATTGGCACGACTATCACCGATTGGAATGGAACATTGCAAACTAATTGCAATCCCCGAGCATCTTGGCAGATGAGCTTAGTTTCACGTACCCATCTACAAATTGTAGATGTCTCCACCGTGCATACACAAAGAAGCCATCCATTCTAGATACTACCGCTTTTTAGCTTTGCAGTACATGTTTTCGTTTCCTTATACCTGGAACAGACATACAACGTACAGCGTTGTACTCCTTTAGTCTAGTACCTGTTTTTTAGTACTGGATTAAAGTATTTGACAGTTCGTACAACGCTGTACGTTGTCTGTTTGCACTCCCGCGTCACTTTACTCAATTTTTGAGTACAATCGTATGCTATCTCTTTTTCTCTCACGGAAATGTTACTCAATTTTCGTTAAAAAGACGAACTTAACCACGACTCCCGGCATCTTCGGAAAGGTCATGCTCTTAGGAGTTTGCTCACAACTGCTCACGGATTGACCTACTGCTAATAGTCCTAGATCACTAGGTTGATCGACCTAGTAGCGATCTATGCCCATCCCTAAAGACCAGACATTTTGCTGGTTTAGATGAACCGCGATATCCTACGACATAAATGGAAGAATTGATCGTGCGTTTTACTATCATTAGCTTGCTTGCTGCGTATGAGCAAACGTTTTTAGTACTGACACTTTCCTTTATTTCAATCGTAGCGATTCCCATGTCGGATTCTTGCTTCAGTACATCCCAGTACTTACCACAGAGCACGTTCACATCAGCTCCTGAGTCTATCAAGAACTCGATGGGCTGAGAATGACCGATACTGCACTTAATCAAAACGTCCTGGAGTGAGAGGGGCATTCAATTGCTAAAGGAAAACAAAGCACGATCAAAATAAAAAAGGCAAAACCAACTTTATTGTCCAAACTTAGGTAACTTTACATTCTACGGTTATATTTTACCTTTTCCTTGTGTTCAGACTCACTGCAACCCTCATCTGGATTATCTTGGAGAATGTTGCTCACGTGTCTCGGACGACATGCAGCAGCGAAGTGTCCCTTCATTCCACACTTGTTGCAGTTACGAGATAGAGCTGGACACGTATCGTTCCGATTAGATAAGTAGCGGCATGTTGAACACCGTGCTCGACGTCCAGTTGTGTGCGTTGATCTGTGACGGGGTGATTCAACTCGCGATACGTTTCGTTAGGGAAAACTTGTTCGTTTGCGCTTTGGATCTAATTCGCTGCGTGCCTCAACTTGTGATCGGTGTCTGCCCAACGCAACGGACCTGCTTCTCTGTCAAAAGCCTCTTCGCGGATTTAGCCAGGGATTGGTTCATCCTTCCTTTTATGAGCTGCGCCCTAACAAACCGTTCTTGGTCCACATGACTATAACCACAAAGTCTAACCGTCTCGACCACTTCGTAATTTTTGAGTAGATCCACTTTTTACGAAAATTGAATAACATTTCCGTGAGAGAAAAAGAGATAGCATACAATTGTACTCAAAAATTGAGTAAATTGAAGCGGGACTGTGTACCAGGTGTTATACTTATGACAGACATACGATTGTACAAGCGTTGTACATCAACAATTGTATGTTTGTCACCATGTACTGCGTTGCAATTATTTAAGCAAAGTGGTCCCACCGTGGTTTCTGTACCTACATATTTTTATTGTGCGTAGTGGCATTGTCAGCCATGTGGTGTTGTCAAAAACTAATTTCGACAACACTAAATCAAAACAAAAATCAGCAGCGAGAGTTATACTGTTATCTTCTCGAACTCCGCATGTTTGAATTATTACCGGTCACACAGATAAAAAGAAACATTGAATTTTCTGCATTTTCTAATGCACATAAAAAGAATGCTAGATTTGGCAGAAAACGATGGGATATTTAATGTAAATTTAAGCCAAATAACGCCTGAATCGAGCCTGTTGTATGTGATCACTACCAACTGATCATAATAAAAAGCGAAATCTGTAAATAATGTATATAATAACCCTAATATTAATTCTAGAACTTAAGCTAAATCCTTAAATAATTGAACTTAAAGTAAACTAAAAACTATGAACTAAAACATTGTGAACCAGCCTAATTCCAAACACAATCTCTCACGAGAGGAGAGATTTATCTCATTTATCTCATTGTCTCATTGTACTTGACCAACTGAATGTATTTCATGTTGTGTTGTGTCAATTGTGGAATGAGTTTCGTGAAAATCGGTCGAGTGATTTCAGTGATGGCTTCGAATGAAGAAATAGTGCGCCAACAAATTTTGGGCACTCACTTCGAAAACCCAAACGCTTCTCATCGATGGATCGGAAAACAGCTCGGAATCGCGCATTCAACCGTATCTCATGTGATCAAAACGTTCAAAGACCGTAAGACAATCAAGCGGAAAAATGGTAGTGGCAAAAAATGTGGCACATCAAATCCGGAGAAGGCCAGGATGGTATTGAACCAATTTAAGCGTTATCCCAACATTTCGGTCAGGAAGGTTGCGAAAAAGGCGAAAGTTTCAGTTTGTTTTGTGCAGAAAACAATGAAACGTACTGGATAAGATGTGTACAAGGTCCAGAAGGCACAGAACCGGAGCGATGAACAGAACTCGGTGGCGAAATCTCGTGCAAGAAAACTGTACAGGGAGTGGCTCACAAAACCGTTCTGCATTGTGATGGACGATGAGACCTACATTAAAGCCGACACCAAACAAATGCCAGGACAGGAACACTACGTCGCCACCTCTAAGTTGGCCGTTACGGAGAGTGTACGGAAGAATAAACTGTCGAAATTCGCCAAAAAATTCCTTGTCTGGCAAGCGATCTGCGGATGTGGCAAAATGAGTCAGCCCTTCATCACGTCTGGGACCGTCAACGGACAAATCTACAAGGACGAATGCCTCCAAAAACTACTTCTGCCCTTCTTGAGATCTCACGATGGCCCGAAACTGTTTTGGCCGGATTTGGCATCTTGACACTATGCCCGGCCCGTCTTAGACTGGTACAAAGATAATAATGTAGTTTTTGTACCATAAGACGTCAACCCTCCAAACACTCTGAAACTTCGCCCAATTGAAAAATTTTGGGCACTCATAGAGGCAAAGCTCGTTAAAACTCCAAAACTGATAGAAAATGAACTTGAACTAAAGAAAGTGTGGTTAAAAGTAGGTAAGCAAGTTGATCCTATCATTGCCCAAAATTTGATGAAAGGGGTCAAGGCAAAGGTGTGGGCATTTGGGTTGGGAGAAGAGGTTCAATAAACCAATGATGTCAAAACTTAACCATTTAGTAGTACTTTATTTCCAGAAAGTTTGAAATGAAACGGGCTCAAGGTAAATTTTTGGTGACCTATTTTGTGTGTCCAAATTTCATCGAATACAGTCTTTACTTCGGTAAAAATGGTGATAATTACTTCAGGACTTAACTTTCCAGCTAGAAACTAGGCTTTAGGAGAAAGAAGGAAAACTTTCAAGTAAAAATGTTGAAACTGGCAGAGAAAGAAATTATCAAAGCTTTTTGAAACAAGCTAAGTCAACGGATCTCCAAATCATTGCATTAATAAAAGAAAACAATAATCTCATGAGCAATATGATCGATAAGATGTAAGATCATCAACTGAGTTGGAATTACTTCATCAAACAGACTACATTTACAAATCCGATTAAACAAAAAAAAATCTGGATGTAAGAAAACCTGAAAGATAATATTCGCTTATTCTTATATTAGGCTTATTATTATATTATTATTATATAGCCAGGTACACTTGATCTTTGCGCTTAATAGGGACCGCAAAGGTAAAATTGGTCAAATGTGTCATTTGGCCTCTGAGAATAAATCAATAGATGATATTTACCAAAGTGTAACATCTTTGCCTTTCTGGTTCATGCCTGGATGTTTGGAGAATGCCTCATGGTTCCTGAGGCATTCTCGTTTTTGGCCACTATACCTCTTTGCGATTGACATTGTCGATAACGACTTCCGAACCTTTACCAATTCTTCTGAAACGAGCTTTGAGGTGTCCAAAAGAGTTCTCAACAACGCGTCGTCAATCGGTAGTTGAACCATTTTTCGTGTTCTGATTGCTGGATAAAGAACGAAAACGGCTTCATGATGTGACTTGATAGTCTGAATGCAGAATCACCAATCAGCAACACCGGTATCTCAACCCCTTCAATTGTTTGAGAGTATGCTTTACATACTTCATTGGTACAATGCGTTTGTTTCAGCTTAGAATTCTCGAAGATCGTAGAATCATTTGATCGCCCGGGAACTCCTACGTTAATATATGTAGAGAAAGAGAAATATCCTGAAGCGTTGCGATACTGGTCCCCACCAGTATGATTAATGGTTTGGGTGAACATGAAATGACCTTCTGTCAAAGTTGAATAAACTGTTCAGAAGATGAATGAACTTATTGAAAGTTTAAAGATAATCATGAAATTTACTCTCTCTCTCTCTCTCTCTCTCTCTCTCTCTCTTCTAATGTATCTTGAAACTTGGATCCGAAAAGTTTACTGATCATGGAGTAGAAATTTTTTTTTGGAAATTTCCGGAATTTTGAGAAGCACATTTTACCAGAATAGGGTAACGGGATGTAATGTTAGCCTAGCTCCTTCATTCGGCCTATGTACCAAATATGTTATTAATTTAGCGATAATCAACAAAATCATGTTGCTTTTAGGATGACCGATGTAATACAAAGTAATTGAGACAATATTAATAAACTTATAGTTGTTCACTTCCGCGTAATTTTCGATTTCTTGAACTTTTGGGGCATCATGATTTCACTGGTTATGCTGAACAGATAATCTACACGATCTTCAAGTGATCTAAATTTGGCTTAATTGAATCGATTAAGCTAGTAATGCAATCTGGATGTGCCGAAAATAGTTACACGTTACAAACTAACTGTTCACATAGCTAAAATAACAATGATTTTACAAAAAAATCGTAGACCCAATGTTGGGGCCATATTTTTTTGTATGTTCCCAATTTTGGCCTGTTGTACCAATAACGTAGTAAAAACGTTGATATTGATATATTTCAAGTGGAAATGCATGAATTTGTGGATGTTTATAATCAAGTGGCTCATCCTAGCACAAACCGAAGGAACAGAATCATTGTGTAATGAATTATAATGTTTTCATTATTTAATGGCTGATAAATCATATATAAACATCACTTAAGTGTTTCGAGGCAGTTTTACTTAAGTTTAATTTGTAAAATTGTTTGTTGGGTAGAGAGAATACAGCTGACAACGCTATGAATCAGAAAATCAGAAAAAAAATCGTACATAGACAACATTTAATAACAAATCTATCGAATGAGACGAACTTACATCCATGATTAGACCCAATTTGGTGACTGTAGACCGACATTAAATCCATATCCCTCAAATGTTTCTGACTTTATAAAAAGAGTTGTGTAACTTTTCGTGAAACATGCTACCAAATGTCTTATCAAACTTATCTTTGCAAATGTCTAACTAGTTGAATCTCGATTCTAGCTTAAAAACTTTATGAGTTATAATAAAAAATGTGATCGATGGTTGCATAATAGGCTGAGTCAAGGGACACATACCCTATTACATAATATTAATAATTTCTTTGGAAGAACTTTTAATAATTTCCAAGATTGTGATCTAGCGAAAGTTCTATAAAAATGATTGAACATTAAAAAGTAGTTGATTTTTTTATTCTAGTTTTGATTTGGTACGAAAACTTATCGAGTTGTAAGAAGTTTAAGTTATTCTTAAAACTTAAGTAACCTGAGCATCTGAGATCTGTTGGAAGGATTATCGAGCTTCTGAAAAGATCCCTGAACTTCTAGGAAGCTCCTTAAACTTACGGAAAATATCCTATGTTTCCTAAACTTTTAAGAATGCTTAAAAAATGCTTAGAAGATCCCTGAATTTCTGGGAAGCTCCCAAAACTTATGAAAAAAAATTTGGAATATTTCCTAAGCTTTTGAGAATGCTCAAAAAATGCTTGGAAGTTTTTTGATTTTTTGGGACGTTCCCTGAAACTCTGGGAAATTCTCCAAATTTTGAGGAAGATCTCTGAAATTCTTGGAAGATTCAAGGACTTCTGAGAAATTTTTAAAATTTCTGGGAAGTGCCCTGAGCACCTGGAAAGTTGTTTGAACTTTTGGGAAGTTGTTTAAACTTCTGGGAAGTTCTCTGAATTTCAGGGGAGTTCTCTGAACGTCTGAGATGTTCACTGAGCTGGAAAATTTCCTGATCTGTGGGGAAGTTCCCTGTTCTTTTTGGTGATTTTCTGAAGTTCTTGAAAATGTTCTGAATTTCTGGCAAATACTCAGAACTTCAAGGAAATACCTCGAGAGTTGCATGAACTTCTAGGAAGAACTTTTGGGAAATTCCCAAAACTCATGTGAAGCTCCCTGCATTTTTGGAAAATGCGATGAATATCTGGGAAATACCTTGAATTTCAGCTGTTTTTTTTTGGGAAATACCCTGTATTTCAGTTGCTGAACTGCCGGGAACAACCCTTGACTTCTGGGCAGTGTCTTGGTTTTCTGGAAATTTTCCTGATTGTCTGGGATGTTCCCCATACATCAAGCAGAATTGCAAAACTTCTGGGAACTGCGGGTGGTAAGTCTTTAGTATGGCTTTGCAAAATTGTTGACTCTCCAATCTTCAAATTTTCATCGAGAGAACTAGTTGAGGAAGCAGACGCCAACATCCAGGCTTCAGTGCACTTTTGTAGCGGGTTCAGGCCGACTTTTCCAGCTGCATCACAACTTCGCTGGAAAAAGTCATCATATGACTTTAAATGTCGCAAACTATCCACGAAAATCTCCCTTGGCATGCGAAAACGACGCAGAAACGCTTGTCGTCGTAGGTTTGCGTGTCGCTAAGGTAGTCCTGGAACAGCTTCTGATGACCGAAACAAAATCACAGTCGACGTTGGGGCGTCTTCCAGGACTTGACCCTTTCCGTTTCGACTCTTGTTTGTCTGGTGCCAAATTACAAATCAGCATTATCTAATATCGTTTAAAAGAAATGCATGCATTCACACACTCACACTCAGCCAACCGAAAGAATAGGTATTTCTCATCGTCTGCCAACGACGTCTGCTAAAGATTTGGTCAAACCAATTCATGGTTAAAAGTTTTTGAAAAATTTGATATCTCTTAAAAAAAACCTCCGGTCTCTGATGTTGAATGATTGACAGGATGACAGGTGTTGGCGGGTTTACCAACAAGAAATACAACACCGGTGCGGGGAACACAAATTTGGTAAATTTTGGTACTCTATTAAGTTTTGCTGATGCAAATCAAGTATAAAGTTGTTCCAAATATAGTCCACCGCTGAAGATGCCCTAAGGATATTTAGTTAGACACACTGTTACAAAACGACACGTAGATGAGATAGATTTCAGCAGATGAGAAATTTTTTCAGCAAAGTTTCATTAAATTAAAATATTTACAATTCTGTGGAAGCAAGAAATCCTCTAAATCATAAGAATTTTAAGTTAAAATTCTAATTATGAACCCTAAAGGACCACCCTAGATCTTATTTTTTTAATTAAATCTTTCCAAGACATCATGTGTCTAAAGCTAATGGTTTTCAAGTTATCGATTTTTGTCGCGAAATTTGTCCATTCGTACCATAGTGTGATGTGGTGAGTAGCTTCATGAAAAGTTTTGCACCTCTGTTTACACCTATGTATGTAACCTAGCACGCTTCATGTTTTTCAGCAGAAAACCGGCTGGCACTTATGACTTTTCAGCGACATCTCGAATTGACATGTTTGGACGGTTTTTCAACTGTTGCACCTCTTTCGAGGTAATTTCACTGTCCATTGAGCCACTCTTTCGACCACTCCCTTCCTTCCTTCCGGCACTCAGACGCTCCATGAAAGTTCTTATCATGCGAGACACAGTTTTATTCCAAGGTGGGACGCCTCTGGGTTTTGATTGTAAGTACATAAATTTATTGTAATTTCTTGTTTCAAGAACATGACCTGATACATGTAAACATTACAGTATAAATCAAATTTGCTCAAATTTTAAGGTTTTATATTCGTACGGTTCAAAATATAAAGAAGATTTTCGGTGTTCCATTTTTATTGAATACACATTTTACTCTCGCATTCTTATTATCCACGCCTACCTTTTTGTTTTTCAAGTAAATTCAAATTGATTTGATCTCCTCCGACCTGACATACTAGATGTAGATGTTCGATTGGAAAAAATCCTTTGATTTCACGGTCGCACCGTCACTCCATGCACATTTCAATGAATTGTTTTGCAGATAAAGCTGTCAATTGATAACTATGAAAGTGAATCAAGGACATTGAGTTGAGATCCGGCGGATAAAGGACAAGAATATTAACAGTCTATGAGGACTATTGAACACACCAACTCCAGCTGTCAATCAACCAAGTTAAGTTCATTCAAGTTCAATGGCGTTTGCTTATGTTGAACGTGATTAGATAGCAAGTTTCAGCCAAAATCTTGTATCTATGTGAGCCTGTAGTAAATGTGTTTGACCTCTAAGGCCTTGAGTTATCTTAACAACAATCACGATTATTGTACATTTTTTTACAAGCCATTATCATTGCCCCACCACATGCTATTTTTTCTGCTTTTCCTCTCAAATGCTTGTCATAATACACACCAACCGGAAACAGAGACTATTTTGATTGTCTAATCATCGGTAATCATAATGCTACTGATTTAATAATTAATTAAATTGAAGATTGCATTCCATTGGATGATGAGAACTTTTCGCAATTCTTCCCCGACGGCGATTGCAATCGTCAGCTTTAGCTTAGCAGTGTAAATCCCAAAGCACTATTTACGCGATCAAACGATCGACCTTGAGGGGACTTCTACCTCCCAAGCTCTCCAAATCACGATGAAGTGGTTTTTCCGCCTAACTAAATAGTTATCTCGTATTTTCACGCACCCGCTGAGATTGATCCGGAACCAAGCAATTGCCAGTCTCAATATAGTTTATGCTGCTCCCCATCAGTGATCGAGCTCTCTCGGCGGAAAATAATTAATGATATTCAATTAATCACCTTTTTTCAGCTTGTTCATCATTTAGCCGCGTGAGGACAGGAAGCAAATTCGCTACCTCTGCCTTTAGATCGGAAATTATTAGTCGATGTCCAGCTGAAGGTGTGCGGTGGTGGTGACTTGGTCACGCCGTATGATCTAAAAAAAAACTGGTTTCCGTTATTCGACTTTTGTCTAGAGCATGTGCAGTTAGCGGAACGTTCAGTTCGACTTCGAAAGTTGATTCTGGGCTCAGAATTAGTCTACCGACGTTGTGTAGGTTTAGTTTACAGATATGAACGATTAAAGGTTGCAGGTTGAACCCGATGTAGGAAATTAAGCTCTTGCTCTGAAGTTGCCCGGAGTTAGAATGATAATTTTACGACCGCTTTGTAGAATGTGCGAAGAACAGTGAAAGGATTTTATTGGTTTGAATAACTTTATTATAATTCGGAATTTTGCTTTCTGAAACTTTGGTTGTATTGCGAAGTAAAACAAATATACCGAAATCAACTTCATCTAAGTCTCGTTGAAAAGTGGTCATTAAACTTGTCTATTTAGTCATGTGGTAATTGACGTTCGCTTCCTTGATGAGCGTTTATGGTCACACGTTAGGCATTTGAACTATTTACTACACGATAGTTATTCTGATTCAATTCCAGACTTATTAGCGAAGAATTCGTTCATCGACATCGACAAGTATTCTGTGCATCTTGAGCCGTCAACGCGTAAGAATTGATGCACTCTTGATTCAGGATTATTTTTTTAATCAATTTAACATATGTTTTTATTTTTCTCTTACTAACATATAAGAATACAACAGTCACCTTTTTTTCTTTCTTTTGCAGGTTTTTTTCTGGCTAAGACCATGGTTGGTCTAAGTCGCCTTCGGTCACCTTTTGCATTACTGACTGCTTTGAGCTGGTTTGGGATAGCGGGATTATTCATAAACCACGTAGACTTTTTTGAAGGAAGTGAGGGGGGGGGGGGATCCGAGATTTTCAAAAATGAGTCTACGTAGCTTATGAACAGGCCCTAAAGAATCTCACTCCATATTTTCTGCAAAGTTGGTTTGGATTCATCAAATGGAAAAGTCCAATATACTGACATCTGGCAAAGAGGCTGGCCATAATTTTTTAGGGATAAAGAACCCTTTTTTATACTCTTCTTACACCAAAAGAAGGGTATTAATGTCGCTGAAAAACTAGACTTTTTATCCGAAGCCGAGTGCCATAAACAAATCGTGTGTGCGTGTGTGTGTGTTTGTGTGTGTGTGTGTGTGTGTGTGTGTGTGTGTGTGTGTGTGTGTGTGTGTGTGTGTGTGTGTGTGTGTGTGTGTGTGTGTGTGTGTGTGTGTGTGTGTGTGTGTGTGTGTGTGTGTGTGTGTGTGTGTGTGTGTGTGTGTGTGTGTGTTATTCGAAGTTCAGGGAATCTTTATAGGCTGACCAAACACAGAGGCCTGCACTTGGTCATCGTCTACTGTGACAGAGAGTGACCATTGAGAAAAGGCCGACTTCTGATCCCACTAAAACACGGTTCTTTGTTGTTTGTTGTTGGGAGTTAATTACGTCACGCAGAAAGGGTTGCCACTTGGCCACGATGGAGGGAATAGTATGTCTCATCTATAAAAAGGGCGAGAAGCTAGATTGCTGTAATTATCGTGCGATCACGCTACTGTGCGCTGCCTACAAGTTGCTCTTCCAAATACTATGCCACCGCCTGTTACCAATTGCAAAGGAGTTCGTGGGGCAATACCAAGCGGGATTCATGGGTGCCCGCGCTACTACGGACCAGATTTTCGCGATTCGGTAAGTGCTGCAGAGATGTCGCGAATACAATCGATCGAGACCAGCTATGGCAAATCATGCACGAATATGGATTTCCGGAAAAACTGACGCGGTTGATCAAAGCAACGATGAATCGAGTGATGTATGCCGTCCGAGTATTAGGGACGCAGTCCCTTCGAATCTTCGGAGTCCCTTCGAATCTCGGAGAGGGTTACGGCAAGGTGATGGATTGTCGTGTTTGTTGTTTAACATTGCACTGGAGGGTGTGATTCGAAGATCTGGGATAGACACGAGTGGCACGATCTTCAGAAAGTCTGTCCAACTATTTGACTTCGCCGACGACGTTGATATCGTAGCTGATAGGATTGGGCTTGTGATTAATGCGTTGAAAACAAAATACTTGAAGGGAAGAGGCTCACGAGAAGACAGTGTTAGCCTCCTAGCACGAGTTCAGATCGACGATGATGAAATCGAGGTAGTAGACGAATTCGTGTATCTGGGCTTATTGGTGACCGCCGATAACGACACCAGCAGAGAAATTAAAAGGCGCATTACGGCTGGTAATCGTGCCTACTTCGGACTCCGAAGGACGCTAAGATCGAACAAAGTTCGCCGAACCACAAAGTTGACCATCAACAAGACATTAATTAGACCGGTAGTTCTCTACGGCCACGAAACATGGACATTGCTTTTGGAGGACCAACGTGCCCTTGGAGTCTTTGAGCGGAAAGTGCTGCGTACCATCTACGGTGGAGTGCAGATGGAAGACGAAACGTGGAGGAGGCGAATGAACCACGAATTGCACCAGTTGCTGGGAGAACCTCCCATCGTACACATCGCAAAAATCGGTCGACTACGATGGGCTGGGCATGTCGTAAGAATGTCGGACGACAGCCCTGTAAAAATGGTTCTCGAAAACGAACCGACAGGTACAATAAGAAGAGGCGCGCAACGAGCAAGGTGGATCGATCAAGTAGAAGGCGACCTGCGGACCCTCCGCAGACAGCGAGGCTGGCGAGTGACAGCCATGGACCGAATAGAATGGAGACAACTTCTGTGTACAGCAGAGGCCACGCTGGCCTTAGTCTGATTGGTATGGTAAGTACTTGGCTATCGACTCCGTTCTCACCAGCTTTCGAACTCCTCTGACATCTCTTCGCTGATAACATTCACTATCCTCCGCAAGACTGAAGCCAATCAGGATCATTGCGGCAATTACGCATACTGCCTCCGATGAATGTGTGTATGTGTGTGTGCGTTACAAATAATGTCACAACGGTTTCTCAATTGTTTCCAATTTCATTTCCGTTAGCGGCAAGTTAAAGCTACAACATTCTCATAGAACGCTATTATTTTATTTTTTCATTTTTATTTATTGTTTTTTTTTCACTCGGTCTTTTAGTTACGGAGATATGAACGAAACAGTATTTTACGGCCTATAACAATAGTAATGAAACTGTTTAGTCGCTGATTACATATTGAGCTTTTTGTGTACCGATTTTATTGTTTTGTATAGTATAGTTTTGTTGGCGCTAAATTTAAACTGCATAGTTTTCAAAAATCTTGTCAAAATTTCATTATGATTGCATACACACTTTTTTACAGAAATCTATAAATTTTTACCGACTTCTGAACAGTTGAACGTTTGGTAGTCCGATTTAACGGATATCGGTGAAGTTTTACAGATTTCTGTAAAAAAAATAAGTTTGTAACCCTTCATGAAGGTTTGACCAAAACAGTACCTGAGAGCACACAAATTGTGAGGTGAAAATATACTCGTTGCTGTTCAAAACCGGACAATGGCGTAATAGCGTTTCAAGCATATTACTTTCGCAATTAGCTTATTGTTTGCTCTCAACTTAGTGTTCTGAAGGGTGTTTCGATCAAAATTTGGTTAACTTAATCTTGACGCATTTCCTATCATCGTGCATTAAAAAAAAATTTGAAGTTGTGTGCGTGTAGCATCATGCCTCTATTTTGATTTTTAGATAAGTATTCAGTTAGGGAACGTCCGTTAATTACATAATGCAAAAAATGACATTTTATAACCCCCCCCCCCCCTTGTCATGTTTTTTGTATGGACCTTCAATTTTATTTGTATGGAACGTCACGTACCCCCCCCCACCCCTTCTGCGGGACATAATTAATGGACATTACCTTATCAAAATGTCGTCGAATGAAGAGAAGCGATGCGTCAAAATTTTGCACGTGCATGGCAAAATCCAAACTACTCTCACGCCAAGTTGGCGAAATTGTTGAATGTGGCTAAATCAACTGTTATCAATGTATTCAAGTGTTCGGTGAACGTTTGCCGACAGCCAGGAAAGATGGATCGGGGGAAATCGAAAGTCGGAGGCCACAAAAAGAGTTGCCCGCTGTTTCGATCGGAACCCCAACCTCTCCGTCCAAGATGTCACAAAAAAGCTGGGAGTGGCGCCTTCAACCGTGGATAGAGCTTAAAAACAAGCTGGATTGTCGACTTAGTGGTGACTCCAAATCGAGACGATAAACAAAACACGTCAGCCAAAGCACGATCGCGAAAGTTGTACACGATGATGCTCACGAAGTTTGATTGCGTGGTACAGGATGATGAATCTGACGTCAAGGCAGACTTCAAACAGCTTCCTGGACAGAAATTACGGCAACTGGACGGGGAAAGGTGGCAGATATTTTCAAGCGCATTAAACTGTCAAAATTCACGAAGAAATATCTGGTGTGGCAGGCTTTCTGTAACTGTGGCTTGAAGAGCAACGTTTACATTACGACCGGAACCGTCAACCAGGAAATTTATCTAAGCGAGAGCCTACTAAAACGTCTACTGCCTTTCCTGAAGCGACACAATTGTTCCGTTATATTTTGGCCGGATTTGGCATCTTGCGATTACGGAAAAAGGCCATGGACTGGTATGCTGGAAACAACGTTCAAGTAGCGCCCAAGGACAAGAACCTCTCCCAATACGCCTAATCGAAAAATATTAGCTTCCTGCGGCAGGTAAAGTGTACAAGGAGACTGAACAAAATCTTAAGGCCGGTGTTGAGCGAAAAACCTGGTAATTCGCATTCGGTAAAAAAGGAAGCTTAGCTGTAAATTCTGTATTGACTGAACAGCTGAAAAAGAAAGAATTTGACTTATTAATAAAGACTTTGATCGGCTCACACACATTACTGTTTGACCAAATTTAGATCAGAACACCTTTTAAATGCTTTTCCACAGTTATTAATTAAGAGCTTCCAGTGCCATGTACCAGCTTTGGCATTTGTATGATTGTGTGGCAAGTACAATTATACTTTATGTCGAAAAATTTTCCTTAACGAAAAAATCCTAGACCAGACCGGGAATCGAACCCAGTCACCCCCATCATAGTGTTGCTTTGTAGCTGCGCCTTTACCGACTGAACTAAAAGAGGATCGAGTACTTCACCCACCCAGGCAATATTTCGGATCAAATTCAGACCGTCAAGATTGCGCGGGTCCGGACTTAGGCGACCAATGGTCTCAAAAATGCTTTTATTCGTTATAGTTGTTCTTTATTTAAATTTTTACTATACGATAAGGATGCTCCTTTTCATGCGAGGGTGGTCATATGGTTCTGAGTGTTTGCCCTCTTATAAATGAGATTAAAGTCTTCAACAAAGTTTCATAGGAAACCATACGGAGATGAACTTGTGGTGGAGCTAGATGGAGGCGGAAAAAAAGCGGGAGTAAAGCGGAAACTATGCTCCTACATTTCAACTCAACAGCTTATAAAAACTGTTATAAGCCTGAGAAAGGGTAAACAAAAATGTTATTTAGTTGTTATCTATTATCAACATAGAATCATTGTTTAGGTTTCGTTGCAATGCCATCCCGTTGTAACCTGCTCACATTATTCGAAAGATTCCTGGTGAACCATCTCAAAAAACGGAAATTGAATTCCAAGACATCGTTCCTTTCCAGTCTGTTCAATCATGAATTGAATGAGGATGTTACGGAGGAGCAACGTTCACTAATTTTCACTTATCTACGAACCTACTTCGCTTGCTTCCAAAACAAACGATTGGCAGTCACCTGAAGTAGTGTGCGTGTGTTTCATGGGTGCGCTCGTTCTCAGCTGTTGCGACCGGCAAGAGAATCGAACATGGTTGAAACTGAACTGGGCACTGAGCGGCCGTCAGATAGCGCTAGTGTTTTAACGAATCTAAGTTCTAATTTATGAAGATCTATTGTAAGGCAATTTATTCTTAGTGTTACGTCTGTTTGTCTGTGGGCTAAGATTTTATGAAAAGAGTGGGATACGGAGGGTCCGCTTAGGGATGCAAGTAACTTTGAGGCCATAGAATATGTTTTCTCTATATCGGTGAGTTTTCCTTTAAAAGTCTCTTGAATTAAAGTCATAGAAATTACAACCTAGGCTCACAACTAAAACAATCGCGACAGTAAAATGTAACGTTTCTGTAAGATTCAAGCTTCACTTTTGAACCATTTCTGCTTTAGTAGTTTCTTGTATTATTACACTAAGATCAAAATAATGACTTTATATAATGTTTGATTCGAGAATTCACGATCCTACTCTCGTTTTTCGGGATATGCCATATTTAATTAAAGTGCGGAATTGTGGTTAATCGATTTTGGAGTCTTCTTTTTGCAAGTATTTTTGCCGGTCCAAACGTGTAACCACCCACTATAACCTATCTTTGTTCCTTCCCATGGAACTAATGTGGTCTGAATACATGGTGCGGTAGTAAATAATGCGAAAATTTGA
>JASCZW010003966.1:0-40583 GCA_034211315.2 Aedes japonicus
GGGCGACCTCGGCGTAGAGGGTTCAACATCTATTCCCTCTCGCTGCCAAACTCACGAGTTTCGAACCTCACCTCCGGTCAAGCTACGAGAATACGCAAAGTGGCGTATGAGTGACTGAGGGCTATTGATAAACCACGTAGATTTCTCTGGGAATAGGCCCAAAAAACGTTGCCAAAACCATCAAGCTTTTTCTAACTTTATTAAAGTTTTTGTAAACGCCACTAGATTTTCGGTTTGGTTTATTGGCGGTACCGGGAGGTGCCAATAGGTTCTATATCTTAGTCGGAGTTCATGGGAACCTCACACAGCTTCTTTCCAACGATCTTGAAACGCTGTCTTACTGAAATTCCTTTTACTTCTATCAAAGGTTTTTTTGTCTTTATGAACTCGTAAAATGCTGTTTTGAAATGCCGTCTTAGGACTCATTAGTATTATCTTATTATGGTCAGTTGAATAAGCATCTAAAACTATTTTGCCTCCAGTAAATGCATTAAACGGCAAATTGGCATTGAGGGAGTCACCAAATGACCGAATAGATTTATAGTAGCCATTGCGAAGATAAATTGGCTTTTTTGGCTATACTGTGATTTATTCCAATCGCCATATTGAAATATAAGAAATCATTGAAATTTGGAAAAATAAATACACCAAACATTTCAGGTAATGCATATGAACTGTAGATCGGAGACCAATTTTGGTATTATTTTAGATAACCCGATTGAATTCCATAAATTTTCAGGAAATTCATCATTAATTTATCGGATATTTTTTTTCAATTCTATTTATGTTGTTGTTAACTCGCATAATTTTCGAGGCGATTGGTCGATTGGTATCTGTTGATGACACCTGGATCCACTATTAAAAATCAACTATTCTTTCTCTTTCTCTTTCTCTCTATCTCTCTCTCAAATTCAATGTTTATTTTTATCTCTGTGTGTGTGTGTGTGTGTGTGTGTGTGTGTGTGTGTGTGTGTGTGTGTGTGTGTGTGTGTGTGTGTGTGTGTGTGTGTGTGTGTAATAATAGCAATAACGGAATAACACCTAGGGTTGTCAATCATGCTACTGCTCATAAGCTATTTTAGCATACACTTGATATTGTTCTTTCCTTGTATTCTCCCATACACGGGGTAACGATCTGTGATGATGTTGTTTTGAGAAGGAAATAATTTCTCATCACCATGAGGCTCTAGAAGTAGACAGCAATTTTTGCTAGAACAAAGTTAGCAGAGAAAGTATTGATAGTTCCGCTAGGCTCACGGCAGGCTTTCGTGAAAATTGAATGAGAAGTAGTTTGAAATTGAGCGGAGGGCATTCCAGCCAGGGAGTAGCTTATTTCGAAACAGGAAACACAAACTTTTGCCAAGCATCCCCATGCGGGGTAGGTCAAGGCATGATCGAATGCACCACCTTGACTGGCAGGTGTCTGACTATGAAATAGTCGGCTATTATCAAATGAATGAGTGATCTGCAAATGAAAAATAAAATAATTCCCTGCTACATAAAAATGTCACAAGTCATTTAAAGTCTTCTATATTTTGACCATTTCAACTCTCTATTCGAACATAGTGGCTAGTTGCTTCACTTCACTTCTAGTTTCATTGGAAGACGTTACACCCCGCAATATCGTCCAAAACATTCATTTTCATCTCTTTCTTCGCGCAGTGGTTTCCCACGTGTGTAAATCTTTCACCCTACTAGACATATACCTACCTTCCTCTGCGGTCAACGTGTGCACTGACTGAGCTTATACCTCAGTCACACTCGCACACATGACCCACTGACTTATTGTCGGTGTTCGTTGGATGGGGTATTATTTCACAGAAAGCGCCGGACCTTGCCGAGTGCTCGCCAACACCGGACCGTGCCGGCGCTCACTCGGCAATTCTGTCACGTTTCTCTCCGAGTCTTTGTTTTTATTCAGCGTGGCATCCGATTACGTATTATGAAGCTATGTTGTGCGGTATCGAGAGGATCTCATTGCACATGGCCCGGCACGCACGTCACGGTTTTGCTGTCGCAGAGACTAGCATCTGAACAACCCCTGCTTACGGACTGAGGAACTAGTCCCGTATTGCAACATTGTCTCTAGCAGGCTAATTTTGGTCAGGGCATTGCTCCTAATTTCGCTAAGCTTCGAAATTATACGTTTTGTCTACCTATTTGAATAAATTAGGCGAGTGCGTTAGTTTTATTTTATGGGGCTTGTGGCTCCAGCGTCCATAATTTATTCAAAGGGGGTCAGTCCTTTGGTATGCTCTCGTTTCTCTGGGAGGAGTCAGCTGTTGTCAAAATAAATTTAGTTTAATTCTCAACTTATAGTTTACAAGGCTGCAAACAAGTTGTTGTTGTTGGGAATGACGACCGTCGAGCGCCAGCCTTCTATTTAAGGTGGGAGGGTTGAAATTGATGTCGATTGAATGCGTGTGTGTTTGTGCGCTTTTGTTCCACGATTTATGGGTGATTTGCTGGGCGTTGGACGCAAATTTCTTTAATAGATAGCTGCACGAGCGGTTTTGGGATTCGCTTTGTTTGCCTTCTCGCGATAGCTTTTCTGAGTAGAGGCAGGAGTGGAACTTCTCGAGTATCAACGGGAAAAGAGTTGTTTGCTTGTCTGAGCTGACTGACATATATGGAGCCGTCATAGACACAAACGACGCATAGTTCACCCACCGATTCTTGCCCACAGGCAAAAAAAGCATTCTTTTCCGAACTCGCAACAATGGCACATGCTCGACAACTCAGCAGTTTTATATTTTTGGCGGTATTCAATGACAATGAGAACACTGGGCTTGTGGGACCATTGTTGTTCCTTGGGATTGTCTGGGAGTGACTTATTAGTTCTGGGAGACGTGAATGTGAAACTGAGTGAAATACTGTAGGAAAAAATGCTATTCTCGAAAAATAATGTTTCGAACGAGAAACCTATCTACAATGGAACTGTTGTTCGACTGACTGAAAGTCTACGGTTGCATGACCTCTCAAATTCCATGCGTGGAGATCGATTGTCTGAAATGGAAATAAACTAAATTCATTTGAAAACCATCCAACAGTCTCGTTCGAATGTATTTAGTTGCCAACCATCTCACGCTCGCAAATGGTTATCGACAATCACATTCAATTCAAACAACTGCTATTTCACTTATTTGACCATTTAAAACAAAACAGTAGTAGTGCATTCATTCGTTCCCCCAGCACTCTACAACTACGCAAATACTGTCCAAATAAGGAAGCAAAAGTATGATCAGATATTTGCTCCGCTCCCATGGCGCGTCACTTTCGATTGCACCACATCAACACCTTTCCCCCTGCACATTCCTCTCTAACTGCTGGGGCTGGCACTGGAAAAGGGCATTCGAACGGTCACTCGATCGGTCGGCTCTCGGTGGCGCTATCGTTATTTTGCCGCACGATCTTTATTGTTGGAACTGTTTTACAGCATTTTTTTTTCTCTTCTCATGTTCGTCTGCATGTTGTGGTCGGCATCATCGTCGTCATCGTTGCACACACAACAGCTACTGGGCATTGCTGCATTGCAGGTTTGTTTTGGCTTTACCTTGCAGCCTCAGAGCAGCAGCAGCAGCAGCATTGTCGAATGATGGAATAAATTGGTACTCTGCCAAGGCATCTCATATTGGTAGTGACGTCGATGCATTCGACATAAGCGCCACTGTTTGCACAATGGCGTAAGGAGGAGTTCAATTCAACTCATTTTATATTTTATCCTGGGAAACAACTAGGGTAGGGAACGGCTTAATCGGGAGTGACTGTTTCAAGTTGTTAGGATATAGGTTTAAATTTTATACAATTTACAAATTATTTCTCGAACATAAGCTCTATTTATCGGGCTAATGATTCGATGTGTAAATCATGATTGATAACCAATTTATTACTGTCATTTTGAAGATTTCAAGTACATCATATAGAAAATCATCATTTTTCTATTCCTGCTGAAGCATTTCGCTCAAATTTTAGCGATTGTATTTTGTAATTTGTAAACGAAGCATCCCGTTTGTCGTCACAGTCGCTTTGTCTAACATTTCCTTGAGAGTAAATGAAATAAGATATGCACATTGCCAATCTCAAGGTATCGCCACACGGCAGTTATTTCTAGCATATAGTGAACTATATGCTTGAAAACTATGTATAAAGGTGCCGCCACACGTCGCTTGAGATCTATGCTATAGTTCACTATGATATAGCCATTAAAGATACTTAGTTTATAGTTCTATAAGATTCGAGAAACGGTTTTGCATAAATATGAGCTATGAAGTAATAGTAGCTATGTCGTAGAAAACTTTGCCGCAGCTCTAT
Organism: Aedes japonicus; assembly: GCA_034211315.2. NCBI lineage: Eukaryota > Metazoa > Arthropoda > Insecta > Diptera > Culicidae > Aedes > Aedes japonicus. The sequence goes on from JASCZW010003966.1 coordinate 4,312, forward strand.
CACTTAGCGTTTTTCGTTGTACCCAATTGATTTTTTTGAACTTTTAAAAATAAATTTGGGAAGTAATCATGGGCACATTCGGTAGCTATGGACAGAGAATGAAAAATTGCTGCAGTTGTTGTGTACATCATATTTTAAAGGCGGATTAAACGAAAAACTCGCAAAGTCTGGACAAAATCGTAGATTGCTCTTCTTGAAGGCTAGGGAATAGAGCTTAATCTGCTGAAGGAGTTGAGCTGTGAAGATCCGGATTACTAATTCAGCGAAATTCTTCAGATAGGTTAAGGAGCACTTCTTGAGAACTTAATAGATTTTTAGAGGAATCTCGAGGAGTTATTAGTACGAGCACTCGAAGAAGTCTGCATATGCAGCAACGAAATACGCGTATCTGTCCAAGATAAGCAAAGGTAGTTGGAATTAAATGAGATTACTAATTTTTCTTCATATATAGTGTATATATGCGTGTAATTTACAGTTAATTCGTAGGAGGTTTTTTGTAGAAGTTCCAAGAAATACAGGGAATTCTTCAGCGACATTCGGGGAGATTTTTATAAGATTTTTGGATTAAACGAAAAACGCGCAAAGTCTGGACAAAAAATCATGCGTTAGCTCTTCTTGAAGGCAAGGGAATAGAAGCTTAATCTGCTGAAGGAGTTGAGCTGTGAAGATCCGGATTACTAATTCAGCGAAATTCTTCAGATAAGTTAAGGGCACTTCTTTAGAGAACTTAATAGATTCTTTAGAGGAATTCGGGGAGTTATTAGTACGAGACACTGAAGAAGTCTGCACATTGTAGCCGAAATACGCGTATCTGTCCAAGATAAGCAAAGGTAGTTGGAATTAAATGGAGATTACTAATTTTTCTTCTAATTTATAGTTAATTCGGGGAGGTTTTTTTAGAGAAGTTCAGAAATATAGGGAATTCTTCAGCGACATTCGGGGAAGTTTTTTATAAAATTTTGGGTTATTTCTTCAGAGGAGTTCAGGAAAATGCTCCAGACAACTTCAGATAATTGTTCAAAGATGTTTGGGAAATTTCTCCAAAAAAATTCAAGAAAATTATTTCAAGGAAGTTCTTCCAAAAAAATTTCAGGGAAATTCTTTAAATGAACTACAAGGAAGTTCTTCGCAGAAATTCAGGAAAGTTCTTTATAGAAGTTCAGGAAAGTTTTTCAGAGGGACTTCAGGGAAGTTCTCCTCAGAAATTCAGGGAAATTATTAAGAGAACTTCGGAGATATTATTTATAAAACTTCGGAGAAGCTCTTCAGAAAATTTCGGTGATCTTTGCAGATAACTTCGAGGAGATTCTTCAAAGAACTTCAGTGGAATTCTGCAGAGAACTTCGGGGAAGCTCTTTAGAGATTTGCGGGATGGTTCTTCAGATAACTTCTTGGAGGTTCTTCAGAGAAGTACAGAGACGGTCTTTTGGAAAGTTTAGGGAAGTTCTACAGAGAAGTTCAGGGAAATTGGTTAAATTCATTGCTTTGAGATTTCAAATTATTCGGATAGAGTAGCGAAAGTGAAATTAAATAGGAATGACAGGTTAATTTACAATATGTATATTATTGAGAAGAACAGTCAGTTTCACTTAATTTTGAAGAAAAATGTAAATTTTCTAATTGTGCAGGAACGTTAGACGGAAAGCATATTAGTTTAAAAGCCCCTTTAAAGACCATCAGTGATTATTTAAATTATAAAAAGCAGTTCAGCATCATTCTTATGGCTATAGTGGATGCTGAATACAAATTTACATTGGAGCATAAGGAAGAATCAGTGATGGTGGGGTATTTGCCGATTGCTGTTGGGGAATCTGAGCTGTCGAGCATACCAGCACCTAAACTATTTATTGATCGCTCATAGTTATGACTTGCATGCGATAATTTTACGCTATGATATAGAGCCGTGTCCGTTGTCGTGTGTACACTCTAGCGATAGTTTTAGTAGTAGGCTATGAACTATTCCATCCGAACGGAATAGTTCTTAGTTCGTTGGTTGAACATTTTTGACAGTTTGTTTTAATTTTTTGCTAATGGTATTTTTAAAGCGAAAATGTTCCAGGAAAACAAAATTCCACTTGATTGAGATGTGGAAGCAACGTCCAGTGTAATAAAAACCAACAGATCCTGATTACCTGTGGGAGTGTATACTTCAAAGTGAGTATATTATTTTGCTTCGCAATTCCTCATCCGAAGAAAGTCTAGACCAGGGGATTTTGATATCAGCTAAGTACTAAGTGTTTTCAAGATGAAAATGTTGAGACGGAGATTACGATTCTACCAATTCCGATGTCCAACCTTTGATTTTGATCCCGAACTCCAACGTACAATCACCCGTTTTGAAATTTGAAAAACCGATTGGATCGAAACCAAAGCCAGCAATGCGCAATTCGAAGCGTAAAAAGTCAAAATAAAATTAAAATTAAATGAAAATAAACAAATAAAAATAAAATTAAAATAACTATGGGGTGACGATTGCCATGTGTAACATATATTCGATGAATTTGAGGAAATTCAAATTTGATCAGGCCCATGAAGAGAAAATAATTTTCAGAATGTTTCAAGAGCAGCTGGTCGTCCTCGCGTCAGATGAGCCATATAACTTGTCCAACATCGAACCCCAAAAAGGGCATCTCAAGAAGCAATCGGTAAATACCACATCATCTCGGATCCTTCCTTTTGCTCTAATTTTGACATACGTATATTTGTATTCAGTATTCCACCATAGCCATTATAATGACGCTGAACTGCTTTTTATTTTTTAAATAATCACTGACACTCTCTGCACAGGCTTTTATACTAACTTGCGCTCCGTCTAACGCTCTTACATAATTGGAAAATTGTCATTTTTCTTCAAAATCAAGTGAAGCTGGTAGCCACTCCATATAATATTTTAAACAAACTTGTAAATTTCATTTAATTTTTGCTACTCTAAGAACAGGTACATAAGAATAATTTGAAACCTCAAAGCAATGAATTTAATCAATTTCTCTGAATTACTCTGAAGAACGTCCCTGAAATTCTCAGAAAAACTTCCCTAAACTTCTCTGAAGAACACCCAAGAATTTCTCTGAAAAACTTCCCAGAAGATCTCTGAAAATCCTCCCCGAAGTTCTCTGCAGAATTCCGCAGATGTTTTCTGAAAAACTTCCCTGAAATTCTATAAAGAACTATCCGAAATTTCTATGAAGAACTTCTCTGAAGTTTCTCTGAAGACCTTCCATGAAGTTCTATAAAGAACTTTCCTGAATTTCTGCGAAGAACTTTCCTGAAATTCCTCTGAAGAACTTTCCTGAAATTCTTTGGAAGAATTTCCCTGGAATTACTTTCCTGAAATTCTGTATACACATTTCCCAAACTTCTCTGAAGAATTATCAGAAGCTCTCTGAAGAACATTCCTGATTTCCTCTAACGAAATTCGCCGAACTTCTCTGAAGAGCTTCCCTATAATTCTATGAAGAACTTCCCTGAACTTCTCTAATAAACCTCGAAAGAACTTCCATTAACTTCTCTAAGGAGCTGCCCTGAACTTCTATGAAGAATTTCGCTGAACTGATGATCCAGATCCTCATAATCCAACTCCTTCAGCAGATTAGCTTCAATTCCCTATCCTTTAGGACGAGCAATCCACAATTTGTTCAACTTTCTGTACCTTTGTCAATTATTAATATTTTTGGTTGAAAATTTTACAACACTAACTATGAGTTATGTATTTATATTTACGTTGACAATGACATTGAGACCGTTTTTTCTGTGATTTTTAAATGATTTATTCCATTTTATAGACGAAAGAAAATTCACATTATTGTATTTTGGATTCTTCCAATGCGCGGTGTAATGATTTGTGATGAAATTTGTTAGAAGCAGATAATTTCTCATCAATATGTGTGGACAGTTATTTATTGCTACAACGAAGAAATAAAGAGAAGGGATTGATAGTTCTGTTAGAGTACGGCAGGCTGTGAAATTGAAAGTTGCAAGTTGAAAATCAGCGGAGGGCATCCGAACGGTAGTATGCGATCGAGCACATTCCTTTAGCAAGCTACCCCAAATGCAGGGTAGGCAAGGAGGCTACTCCAGTCCGTAGAACTTTTCACAAACTGAAAAATGTCCATACTGTCCACTGGTTGTTACACAGGAAAAAATAATGGATTGTAACAGGCGTCTCGTTTAATTCCAAGCCAAAGGAGGCGTAAACAATGGAATTGTTTGCAATCTTTCATGCGCCATACAACAATGTCTGCAAACTTTTATGCAACTAGACTAGATTCAGGCATTATCTGGCTCAAACTTACATTGAAATATCCCATTATTTTCCGCCAAATCAAAATTCTCTTTATGTGCATTAGATAACGCAAAAAACTAAAACGTTTATTTCTATATGTGTAGATTGAGTTGTGATCTGCTTTCTCTTTCAAGTTCAGTCTGTGCACATCCCTCGATGTTGAAAACGGTTTTAACATGTTTTGCTCCACTTTCAAAAAAGGTTTTGAATAACAACGAGAGACTCTCTATATTTATTTTCTTTTTCAATGATTACCAAGTCGTTCTAACATTTCATATTATTTACATAATTTGTTGGTCAGTGCCAACATCTATGGTACTTTACAAATGTTTCACCTTGATAACAACGACAGAGGTGTGAATCTTTCATTGTTGTTAAGGCCCTTTGGCGGGCAAGTAATGCCGTCAATAAATAGAGAATATATACTAATGAATACTCTCTCTCCACAAAATTATTGTCATCCAAGCTTTGTTTTAAGAACTTAGTTTTCAATAAAAGACTACCTTTCTTTTCGTTCTCTGTCGTTAAATATTATGCCAAAATAAAACAAAGCAAAAAACTAAAAAAACGATTTAGTTATTTATGAAATAGAAAATAAACAAAAAGAGTCTCTCCTTGTTATGAAGCACTCAGCAAGTGCATTGTAAAATTCTTTAAAATGTTTGAAAGTTGTATGAGAATGTTCAAGGAACTCATTTCAAAGTGAAGAATGTACCAATTTCTATAGACTGTTCCGATAATTATAAATACATCAATGATCAACCATCTGTTCAAAATGCGTGCAGTATTCAACCAAATTTTTGCTGCGTCCTGTTGTTTACATCCAAATTTAACTAATATTGTCATTTTACATCTGGGTGGTTTTTCTCCCGAGCAAAGAAAATGGATTGTGCACAAACGGTGCACCGTCAGTGGTCTTTCGATCAGAAAACTGGCCAAGGAAGAAGGTGTGAGCGTCGGAGCAGTTCAAATCACATTACGGAAGTATCAACAACAGTGCTCTTTCGTAGATTTCCCTAGACGTGATAGAAAACGCGGTCCCGCTGAGCCTACAATCGGCGGAAAGGTAAGTGACAATTTGAAGCGTCATCCTTCAGCATCAGTCCAAGATGAGGCGAAAACGCTGAGTACTTCGGCCACTAATGTAGTGCGTACCAAGGGGGGAATGGGCCTGCAGACTCGTCGAAAGCAGAGGCAGCCAAAACGAAGTACCAAACAGGCTGAATTTGTGTAACCGAGGGCTCGAAAGCTGTACGACAAACTGCTGATCAAAATCGGGCTGTTATCATGGTGAATGAAACCTACATCAAACTCGATATAAAACTCTGCCGGAAACACAGTTTTATACCTTGCCGAAGGGATAGGATGTTTTTGAATCAGTGAAAGCGATTCACACCGAAAACTTCGACAAGAAGGTTATGGTGTGGCAGGCCATTTGTAAATGTGGAAAATTATCTCACCAATAAAATACGACAGACACAATGAATGGTCAAATCTTCGTGAAGAAGTGTCTGCAAAAAAGGTTGCTCAGACAGCATAACAAGCCTGCTCTCATTTGACCTGATCTTGCTTCCTGCCATTACTCTAAATATGCACTAGAGTAGTACAAAAGCAACAATGTTGTAATTGTACCAAAGTAGATGAATCCACCCAACTGCCCAGAGATTCGCCCTATCGAATTGTTGTGGGTTTTGACCAAGGCGAAGCTGAGCAAACTCACGAAACCAGCGGATAGTGTTGAAAAATTAAAGATAGATTGACCAAAAGTGGTGAAAATGGTAGAAGAAGGCACTGTGCAGAAGCATATGAGTAGTGAAGAAAAAGGTAAAAATTAAAGTACTCGCTTACCCTAAGTAAAATCAAAGAATTTTAAACGAAGATGGGAAGAAAACATTGCTGTTTACTATGTTTGAGAATAATATAATCAAAAATCACAGTATGGTTCTTTTTTGATTGAGAAAGAAAGTGTATTTATATTTTTTGGTACAGTCTATACTCTTAAGCAAATATTACCTATACAGGCACAAAAAGGGATCACCAACTAAAGACACACAGACGCACCCGACAAAGACCAGGTATAACGACTTATTCTAGATCTTTTTTACATATTATTTATTTATATTTTAGTTTTACACTTATTTATTTTCAGCGTAAACTTTTGGCCTTCATGGACTGTTGGGGTTGGACGCTTAAGGGGAATGATTGATATAGAATTTATTGTTGGCCAATGAAGAGCAGCTTCTACGTTTTCATTTAGTTGTTAGAATCTAATCTCATAAGTTTATAATATTTTAAAGAATTCGGTATAGAGTTACATTTACAATTTCAACTACAATTTTTTGAATAAGTCCCTCCCTCAGCTCATTGATTTCAAACATTATAATTACCAGGGGAAAATGCATAGTTTTCAAAAACGTCAATAGAGGGGGTGGTCCTATGAAACGAGCGATCGTTCATAAATTGATAAAATCGCAATTTTCAACGATATGAATATTAGAATTTTAACGATTATTTGCATGATGAACAATGCCTCAAAGTTTGCTTTAAATCAGAGGAGGTCAAATACAAGTTCGCACTATTTATATCTCCCTTCAATCCATAACACAAAAATGAGATCCCCTTTCACGCAAAACTAATCCGCGTTCCTGCACACGCCAATGTGAGAAACACAACACAAACCAGGGAATTAATTCAGTAGTCCAATAGCAAAAATCGCAATGACTCTTCGGAGAGAGAGAGAAAAAAAAAGCTTGTTATAGGCAGGTCCCACAGATTATATTACAGAAATGCGGACCATCCATAGAAGAGTAAAAAAAAAAAATGATCGAAAAAATGACTACCTTTTTCGGTTGTGTAACTTGTCATGTGGATGTTTGCTATGTGTAAAATGCAAATTTTCATAATTGCACTAATGAGAAAATTGCCTGCGTGCAGCAGCGAGGAAGCGAATCAAGTTGAGAGGTGTTCATCGATTTTCGGCGTACAGCGTATGTACCAATGGTGAATTTCGAGGTATAGCAATCAACATTGTGATCACGTTGGGCTACTTACTGCTTTGGAATCCTTTGTTGTCGTACGCAGAAAATTCACCTGCGGAAGAAAGAAAGCAAATGCAAATTGTTACTTATAGATGTATTTATAGTACTTGGTGGCATAACATTTAAATCCTCGGAAATTGCTTACTGAATAGATAATTAAGGTGGTTGAGTGAAGTGCATTTTAAAACAGGCCCAACAGGTCAATTCATGGCAAGTCAGTGTTACCTTATTATTATCGTCTACCGGTGTTACTGAAAGTCTTACAAGTGAAAGTAATTAACTTCTCTGGCTTGAGGCTCTAATGAGACTGCCAAAAAACACAGCGAAACGTCTATCAAAAACAAACTTTTCAATCTATTCAGCCACAAATTCATTTTCCTCCCAAAATCTACATGACCTCAAATAAACCCAAACTCGCTAGTACGAGCAAGCACAGCTAGAAGGAGAAAGTTGCAAAATAGCGCGACCTAGGGTCCGAAAAAAAACAGCAGGAAAAAAGAACAATTAACCGGCAGCGGCGGCGGCGTAGTTGAAATTAACTGCGGATTTAAGTCCGTCTGTCAAGATGACGGCAATAACAACGTAGAAAAGCTTCTTTTTTTTCGAGGTCGCATCTCATGAGCCCCAAAAGATGCGAAACGAAGAAGGAAATTAGTGAAAGAGAGTGATTAGATCTTCGCGAGTAAAGCCAGGTAGGTACCTGCTCTTACTGCGTGGGAAAGAATGGGATTATTGCTGTGGTGTTCGGTTTCTTTTTGTCTTGAGCGCATTCGTTTGTTCAGTAGTTGCCTCGCAGAGGGGAAATCAGATCACCAATCAACCGAAGTGACGCGCTTCCACACATGTCGGTAGGTATGTGGTTTCGATGTCGCAGGTCACTGCGAAGGTGTGGCTCGATTTACTTGTCTTACAAGGAAGGGTGTTTGTATCACTTTGAATATCAAGTTTTGAATTCGTGAGTTTCTTAAACCCGAATACTGTGTGCAAATTTTTGACGTGGGACTACGTCTTTGTTTTCTATACTGGGATACAATTAAAAAATATCGAATTGCGATCGTCCCGAAAAGTCATCAGGTATTGAGGGTTGAGTTCGTACTCGTTTCTTTGAAAATTTCCAACATTTTTGCACCGATCGATCGGAAATATTTCTACGCATCGATTCCAATAGAGGACGTTGATGGTATAGAGCCACATACTATTGAAAAATTAATAATCATAAACCTTATCTAATAAAGTATGTTAATTCAAATAATTTTGCATTGAACAATCAAAACGCCTTACATTTAGTAGAGTAGTCCTACGGCATAATTTCGAACAACCCAATGGGGCTGTACTTTGTTGTTGTTATTTTGCGTAACTGGCTCAGAAAATTTCTCAACTCCCCAGAAAATGAACCATTTTACGAGATGTCAGCAGATGATTGCTGATGTTGCTCCTCAGGGCAGTTGGGCTGCTTTTTTTACTTACTTATGTCTCCTGTCCATCCCTAGGGTTACATAGGGCCAACGTGAAAGACTTCCATCCAGGGGCTCGCTTAAGCCTTGACCTTGAGAATTCGATCGACTTCCTTTATTTCCTTATTGAGGCTCGTCATGCTGGGTTCGAATCCAATCCTTGTTTGCAGATTTCGTTTCCGCTCCCTCGTTGTGTTTGACCGACCCACTTCCATTTTCGTTCTCGAATTTCCACTGATATCGGTTTTTGTTGGCATCAACGATGACGCTCAGCATTTGAGATCCAATTGTGAGGCCAACAGACACGAATTACATACCATAGAATAGGCATTGGTTGATGTAGACCAGCAGCTTTTTATTATTCTCCGCTGATACGCACCACGTCTCGCTGGCATATAACAGCACAGATTTCACGTTTGAATTGAAAATTCGGATTTTGGTGCGTGGATTTATCTATTTTGAGCTCCATATATTTCTTAAACTCGCAAAACCAGCCCTAGCCTTCTTGATTCGTGCACCTCTTTCACTCTCAAGATATTGAAAGCTCTCGACTTTCTCCACTGCTTGCCCCGTTACCGTAAAATTTGAAGGATTGCCCGTGTTGACTGCCAACGATTTAGTAATGTTAACGTCGATGGTGAGATCCGCCTCAGAGGAGCTTCCGGCGAGGTCGTTTAGCTTGCTCTGCATATCAGAACGCCGTTGCGCTAACAAAGCAACGTCATAAGCCAAATCAAAGTCGTTGAAGTGCTGCCATAGCAGCCCACGGTTCGGTACACGGTCAATAGCATCTCCCAAGACCTCGTCCATTACGGTGAGGAATAGTAGCGGTGATAATATATACCCTTGCCTCACACCGGCGACTACCGGTATGGGGTCGGACAAGGCTCCTTTATGTAGGACTCTGCATGTAAAAGCCTGGTACTGTGCTCCGATGAGGTTGACGATTTTATCCGGGACTCTTTTACGTCTCAAAGCGCCCCTCAAATCTTCTTAGTTGAGTCTGTCGAAATCTTTTTCACAGTCAATGAATACCAAATTTAGGGACTCTTGAAATTCATTGACCTGCTCCAGAATCACGCTCACGCTCCGAATGTGACAATATGGTCCACACAAGATCTTCCGGCACGGTATTTCACCTGCTGCCACCGGAGAGTCGTGTCGATCTTCTCTTGAATCCGGTTTAGAATAACTTTGCTCAGGACTTTGAGAACAATACACAGTAACATGATTCCTCGCCAATTGTCGCACTTTTACTCAGACGCCCTGCATCCAGTCGGCCTGAAATGTCGTGGTGTCCCAGATATTACAGAATAATTTATGTAACATTTGTGCGGATAGTATGGGGTCAGCATTGAGCATCTCTGCTGATGTGCGATCGACCCCGGGAGCCTTATTTGATTTCATGCTTCGGATAGCTGCCTCGATCTCCTGCAATGAAGTTGACCTCGAAGTTGACGCAAGTTATGTGCCGCATCTTTGGCCGATCATGGCGAGATGTTGATGGTTGGTTGGACGTCGTAACTTGCAGAAGTTGTTCAAAACAACGTTTCAACTGGTCAGTCGGGTCGGTAAGTAACTTCCCAGTCGCATCCTTCACAGGAATCTTCAGATTCATCCTTGCTCCACTCAGGTGTCGTAATACCGTAGAAGAAAACGGATATCGCCAGTGTTTGCGGCTTTCTCCCCTTCTTCGGCCCTGCTCTCGTCGGCAGCCTTTACTTCCTTCTCTAAACCCGAATACCGTTGACGGGACTCGTACTTAGCTCCTCTGGTTTTTGCCCGGTCAATCGCAGTTTGAGGTTCTCTACGCTCCTCAATAAAAATGAAAATTAAAAATTTTCCAGTTATCCAATGTTCTACTTAAACGCTCGTAAAAGTGTTTTTAAAAAAAAGTGTTTTATAAAAAAGGAAGTATCAATGGCTGCAATGGCAACACGCATACAACAAGGAGAAACAGAAATGGTCATGTTCTTAAAAAAGCATCGTAAGTTTGTTTTTTTGTGCTTCGCCCCCACACTTGGAGGAAGAGTAATATAAGCTTAGTTTTGTATGACGATTAAATTAGTGCATGTGTCCACGTTCTTGCAAGTGAATGGATGATTATAAGCAGTTTTAAAGCAGTTTTATTAGCCGGCCATTTACTAATCAGAAGCTCTCTCTCTCTCTCTCTCTCTCTCTCTCTCTCTCTCTCTCTCTCTCTCTCTCTCTCTCTCTCTCTCTCTCTCTCTCTCTCTCTCTCTCTCTCTCTCTCTCTCTCTCTCTCTCTCTCTCTCTCTTTTCTCTCTCTCTCTCTCTCTCTCTCTCTCTCTCTCTCTCTCTCTCTCTTTCTCTCATCTGGGATAGACACGACTGGCACGATCTTTAGGAAGTTTGGCCAACTATTTGGCTTTGCCAGCGACGTTGATATCGTAGCACGTAACTTTGAGACAATGATAGACACGTACATCAGACTTAAGGCCAAAGCTGGTTGGATTGAGCTTGTGAATAATGCGTTTAAAACAAAATACATGGAAGGAAGAGGCTCACCGCCAATAGCGACACCAGCAGAGACATACATAGTTAGGCGCACTATGGCTGGCAATAGTGTCTATTTTGAACTCCGAAGGATGCTAAGATCGAACAAAGTTCGCCTAACTACAAAGTTGACCATCTACAAGATATTAATTAGACCGGTAGTTCTCTACGGCCACGAAACATTGCTGGATATTGCTAGTGGAGGACCAAAGCGCTCCTGGTGTCTTTGAACGGAAGGTGCTGCGTAAAATCTTTGGTGGAGTTCAGATGGAAGATGTAACCTAGAGGAGGCAAAGGAACGATGAATTGCACCAGTTGCTGGGAGAACCTCCCATCGTACACAAGATTGTTTGATGGCAGCCCTATTAAAATGGTTCTCAAAAACACTCAGATGGGTACAAGAATTAGCGGCGCGCAACGAGCAAGGTGAATCGATCGAGTAAAAGGCGACATGCGGACGTTTCACAGACAGCGAGGCTGGTGAGGTACAGCCATGGACCGACTTCTGTGTTCAGCAGACGCCACACCGGCCTTGGTCTGATTGGTAACGGCAGAGTAATCGCACGAAAGATCACTAGAATCATTCTATTTTTTTAATGATTATTTCGCTTATGAATAAAGGCTGACTGAAAGTAAACCCAAGTAGCACACTACGATCATAATTAGTTGTAGTAACTTGATTATGACTTAGCAAGTCATATTTATGTTATCTCAACTGAATGGCAACTAGTGTGCTAGTAGGGAATTCGTACTCACAAAAATGCGTCATCTAAAGTTTAAAAAGTCCATTACTGAATACTTTACAGTCTTGAACCTTCCTCTTGATGGAGCCCATCAGCACCCGCACAGTGGAAACGGACACGAATTTAGCGCATTTCTTCCATTTTGCCAGCATTTGCTGGATGTCTTTGGCTGCCCCGCCAAGATTTTCAACACAATTTCGTCAACAGTGAAGTTAAGGCTTGTTCGCGACAAAATCTGGAAACTCCTAAATACGTATATCTCTGGAAGTGCTCATTTTTCAAATATTTCGCAGACTGATGAACGTATGTCTGTTCATTGTTTAAAATCAATTTTTTTGTGATACTACAAGCTTTTAGACCGAAGATGGCGTCGAAAGAAGAGCAAGTGAGAAAAGCAATTGTGTGCGGTTGCAATGAAAAATTCGGATCTGTCAGTAAGAAAACTTGCAAAAGAGCTTGGTTTTCTGCAAGCACTGTCCATATCGTTCTTGAATCTTTCGATACATGTTTAACAACAGTCAGGAAGGCTGGGAGCGGAACCAAAACGGATCTCAGGAACCACATGAAAGGCGCAAAAGTGAAGCAAATATTGCAGAAGAGACCAGATCATTCGTACTGTGGCTAGAAAAATAAAAACATCCCTAACTTTCGTGCATACTTCTAAGAACCGGAAAGACCTCAAAGTCGTTCAAGATGAAAACTGTACCAAACCGTAATAATAAACAAAATGTGACGGTTAAACCCGGGCTCGTAAGTTATATCGCGAATATTTGACAAAGTTTTCCTGCGTGATGATGGATGATGACACTTATTTGCTGGAAGATTTTTAAAGCTTCCCGGGATGTCTTATTATACTCCCATGTAACGGAACGGTGTAGAGGAGCATTTCAGGACGAAGAAAAAGGCCACGTTTTCCATAACATATATGGTTTGGCAGGTAATATGCAGTTGTGGTCGAGCAAGTTAAAGCTTCATCACAACCGGAACGGTAAACAAGGAAATTACCGTGAATAATGTCTAAAGAAGCGATTGTTACATTCCTACGCAGCCATGGCACTCCCCCACTCCCCTATTCTGGCCTGATTTGGCATCTTAGCACTACGTCAAAGATGTTTTGGAATGGAATGAATCGAATGGAGTCCGTGTTTTACCGAAAGAGGCAAATCCACCTAACTGCCCGGAGTTGCGATTAATCAAGCGGTACTGGGCTCTCGTGCAGAAGGAACTCTCTCAATATAAACGACAAGCTACAACTGTAGAAAAAATTCGAAAATCTTAGGCAAAAGCAGATAAATTGGTTGCAGAGAAGTCTGCACTTACCTTAATGGCTGGAGTAACTGAGTAATTAGTAACTGTTATTAGTTTTTAGATGACTAATTATGCACAATTAAATGAATAAAAATGCATCTTGGACTGAACTAACAGCAAATTTGTTTTATTCAAAATTTAATCTGTCCAGATTTTGTCGCGAACAAGGCTCAGGTGTCCAAAATTGAGTTGATTTAGTTGAGATTATCGTGGCGACAAATCAACAACATTCATCGTTGAGTTCTTATACCTCGAAAAGTCATAAGTGTAAAGAAATAAGAAATATTCTGATTTTGTCTATGTCAGCATTACATATTATATGACACTGACACATGTTTTGACAGACCCAGAGACCGAAATTTTCGCCTACTTGAAAAGAAAATCGTCCTTTTTCATCCGCTTGGAGAAACAGATGAGAATGTGAGAAGCGAGAGACTTTTATACGCTCACATATGTTAAATCATTTCTTTTTCAGTGAATCCTAGATGCCGATAATTATTTTACTCTTAGTTTTTGACAACTTGTTTTGTTCTGACATTATAATTCGATAAAAAGCCAATTTTTTTCATGTTGTGGCTTCTAGCTTTTTGCTCTTCATATAAGATCTAGGTAGTTTTCAGTGAAAAATGTGACATGAAAAAATATTTTCGTTGAATTTTGGAGATAGATATTTTTGCAAAAACAAGAGAGAGGATAATGAATTATCGGCGAAAAAGGAGAGATGAAAATGTGAACGGTCCGCTACTTATCGACAACCAAACTCATCAATGAGAGAGAGCATGGTTTTCACCCAGCTGAGTATGAAATTTGATCTCTGAGCAGACCAATAGAAACACGATGTAAACATAATGGTTGATTCCCAAATTTAAATTCACATTAGTTTATGATCCGGCGTACCCCTCAACCTCCTGGCAAAACCGATAATGAAGCTCGATGACAGCCAGCTGGATATGCTCCGCTTCCGACCGAAAATGTTTGGAGATTTTTAACGAAGCTGGCTCACATCTCACCATAGGTGGATAAGGCCAGGTTACACGCTACGAGCGACACCGAGACAACAAGTGCGCGAGACCGGGCACGTGTTACAGCTATTATCTACATGTGCCAACTTAAGCTGGCCGAAGAATGTATGGTAGAGTTAACGCTTGACGGCAGCGGCGAAAAAGTCGACGGATGACTTTCACAAATGTTTCCACCCGAATAATCCTCGGACGGCTGCAATTAACCGTCTGTGGTAAATCAACCACGGTGGAGATCCCACATTCAGCGATTCAGTGTGACTATACATTGCTTGCACGACGGCCATCATCAATCACTGAGATGTGAGTTTATTGATTCTCATTAGGTGCGTAACATCTTCGTTTTCATTCTCCCTAGGCGGATGCTCGGTCGGGTTTGCAGGTAGCACGCAATCAAAATATGTTTTTAATGATGGAGATTGTGTAGTGATTAGTTTTTTTTTGCAAGCTTGTTTGATGGATTTCGAGACCACCACCGTTGATTGAATAGAAGTCCAGGACAGTGGGCTTAGGTGGATAAAAGAAATCATACATTTTCGATGTTGATTTGCTGAACAAAGACAAACATTGTGTATGAAAAGTCATTAAGAAATAAGAGATTTACAGATTCTTTGAAGATAAGAAGTGACGAAATTCAAGCTGAAGTATATTTAATAGGTTGCTGAATCGTGGTGTAAATGAGTGTCCAAGTGAGAAATACTCACTATTTCAAATAATGAATTTTACGAGTGACGTAATCCATATTATCTGTAAATATTCTTAGACTTAAATTAAAAAATGATTGAGCGTTGAGTCCATTTTAAAGTATGTTGAAATAAATGTGTCATGTAATATGTAATTTTAAATTAACAAAGCTGCAAAAAATAAACGGAAGACTATGTTATGATTCTCAAGACTTATACGGCCGTTGAACGGTGTTAACACCATGCAGAGTTCACTCGCTTAAACTTGGTGGTGTTCATTTATTCGTTATCATTTATTCTTCGTAGCCTATCGAGAGCACCACAGGTAGCGGCATTTAAAAAAAAATATTGGAACATCTTGTCTCTGTCCGATAATCGGTTGTGATTTAGTAGTCGCGAAATTTGACATGCAATAAATATCACATTTCATAAAATTCCAACAACTTCCCACAACTAGACAATGTTTGCTGGGCCCAAATCCGTCACGCCGCAATCTTGACTCAACGAAAATTGACTGGAACCGACCCACCAACATTCAAACTACCCGTGTTGCAGAAATGTCAACAAACCTCCCGACAGCATAATTGAAGAAATTAGCTCCCGAGCGGCAAACAATGGGTTATTAAACGTGAAGCTCCCATTTCACGACCATTTGACAAACTCGTAAAACAAACAACATCAACGGCTCTCTTAATTGGCGACGAACTCGCGGCCACCATTGCATTGATTGCTATCTCTCCGAGCCAACGTCGTCGCGTCGGTCCGATCAGTCGGAAGTTGCTTTCTTCCCTTGTTGATGCGAAATCTGGTGCGCCTTCGAAAGATCGTGAAACGAAACCAAGCGGTGAAAAAGCATTAAACTGGAAAGCGACACGATTAGAAATGGCCCAGACACAAGTTCCCCCGAGTACATACGGCACAAGTCGTAAAAGCCGCGGCCAGGAAGCATCAAACACGTGTTATCTGGTGCAACCTTTGCGCTTGTCCCAGTGCTATTGGGTGGGCTCCATCTTGCTGGGCGATCGACCAGTGACCCACCAAGAGGTGTGACGACGGCAGCGGTACTAAATAGTACATCGATGAATGTGTTATGTAACCGTCAAGTTGTTATCTCCGCTAGGTTATCGACAAGCCCACTGGCATTCGTAAAGAACACGGTGTGATGGCAAAAATGCGAGAAAGGCGGCCGCTCGCCCGTTCTGGACCAACTCCGTGGTGCCGTCTTGGCGATGTAGCTGCGCTTCTTATCGCTGACAGCTATCGTCGAGGCTGGTACAAATGACATCAACACTTCCACGTTCATTAACTAGCCGAACGGATTGTAAACGTTCTGAATGGATTCATATGGTACCGAGTTGGCAGAGTTGCTATTTTCACTGTAAGCATCGAAGTACGGTGTTGCTGTAAAATCGCCGAGTCTGGCATTACTGCTGCCATAGAGCAATCATTAATCTGTTTCGTAATGGGTGGATCGCTGCGCCTCCCTTTTCCAGTCGTCGTTGTTCATTGGGAATAGATCTTCATACAGAATATGTAATTTTTCATATTTGCTTTGGCCAGCGGCGATTTTTCTCGGTTCTCAGTCGATAATTTTCCCTTGCTTAGTTTAGTACACAGTGGGTATTTGTATCGTGCCATGAGCTGGGTGTAGTTCAGTTGGACAAACCGTACCTGTTGTACCCCTCACAATGTACTGACTTCTTGAAACGGGCTACCCGATCGAGACTAATCTAATGAGTGTTTACCTACCACCAGGCGAGGTTAGGTCTCTTGGCGAACAGAGAAAGAGCAAGGTGATGTGCTTTTTTTCCCAATGCTGCTCGGTGGGTGTGTTGCTTCTGATTTTTGTGAACTCTGATCGTGGCTCGTAAATATCGCAACCAGCGAACTGTGCCTGGGCTCACCATGTAATGTCAGTTTAATTGCAATTTATTACGCTCGGAGTGTGGCCGGACGCGAACAACAAAAAGAGGAACAACAACGGTACCACCCGACTACGATAGGAATTTGTGCTGATCATCATCATCATCGTCATCTGCTCCCGCAACGAATACAGACCCTTCTGCCAATCAGCTGACTGAGAACCGGTGTTCATCAGGTGTCGTTTGACGATTTCGGTACTCCAGTTGCAGTTGTTGGGATCTCGGAGGTGTCCATAATTTTTTTATTTTCAATATGATTTCATTCAATTAATTTAAACATGGCGTTTCCACTCACATTCAATCTCTTGACATGCGAAAAAGTTTACAAATAATCTAGACCCATGAGAAATCATTCCTTTACCAGATTATTATTTGATTTAAAAGATTTAGCATTTATTCACCAAAAATATACGATTGACATGTTTGTTTACAAATACGAAGATGCTCAAATCACGAATCAGTCCGGATAGTTAATTTATATCCGGGATCATAAAGAAATAATCGGATCGTATCCGAGGATTTGTCAGGTGTGGCTGCTTAGACTTAAATCGGTTCAATACATTTGATATTGAGGTAAAAGATCAGAGAATGTTTGCAACAAATTCCATTCGAGGATTCTCTTTCAATCTTCAGCTTTACCAAACGGGATAAGATTGAAATATCGAAAAGAGGAATCTTGGGGAATCTGCATTCCGATAACCTGCAAAGGTTATCTAAAGGTGCGTTCCGGTTAATAAAAGTTGTACGGAAAATGAAATCTTGGGTAGAATTAGTTTAATGTGTATTTGTTTACGCTGTGTAAGTTTCACTAGCAGAATTGTGCGCACGTACCTCGAAAATCAGAATCTTTCTCATCGTGCCATCAGCAGGAAGCTGGGAATGGTACATTCTACGGTGTCTCGTGTTTTAAATAGGTTCTCCGAACGTTTGACCATCAATTGGAAAAAAAAAAAAGTGGCAAAAATGGATCTCCGTATAATGTTAAGGATCACAAACGGGTAGTTCAAGCTTCCAAGAGGAATCTCAACCAAAACTTTCACGCAAGATGCGAAAAAACGTGAAGGACTACACACGTACACACGTCGTTATGGATGATGAGACATATGTAAAAACAGACTTCTGGCAACTTCCGGCGCTCCAGTTTTTAACTGTTCATCATAAATTTGATGTCCCTGAGGACGTTAGAAAGCAGAAGATGACAAAATTTGCCAACAAATATATGATTTGGCAAGCAATTTGCTCGGTGGAAAGCGGATTACCCCATTCGTGACAACTGGAACGGCCAATGGGCAGGTGTACCTAAAGGAGTGCCTCCAAAAGCGTCTTCTTCCTCTTTTGAGGTCACACGATGGTCCTACAATTTTCTGGCCGGCTTAAGCCTCGTGCCATTACTCGAGAGAGGATTTGGAGTGGTATAAGGCTAAGGAGATCAATTTCGTGCCGAAGCATCTCAACCCCCCGAACGCACCGGAACTGCGGCCAATTGAAATAGTTACTGAAGCACCAAGTGAAATCGGAGGAGATATGGGAAAAATGGATTGCCACGCAAGTTTCCTTTTACGGAATTGACATCGACTAAAACAAATAGGAATGATATTATGTCTGTTTTACTCCGAGTTTGAAGATATTGGTTAAGAAATCGCAATTTGATTCCGTATTCCCTTTTAGTTTTATTCATGTTTCAATGCCATGCCAAGCTGACTACTTATCGCAATTTGATTATTGCTGGATCTTAATTGAAGCTGCGACTGAGTTAGTAAGTTTTTTAACACGAAGTAAGCAGTGTCATTGGCTTCAAATATTCTCAGTTAACAGTGTTCTCCTACTAGTTAACACATATCTGATTACTGAATAGTTTAAAACTGAAGAAGACTGGTTATTTGGAATAATGTAACCAGTATATGTTGACAAGTTTGTTTTAACTTAAGGAAAATCGGTGCGGAGCTCAAACTGAATGAAAATAAAATATAAACGTATTGGAGAAGTCATATTATTCTCGGCCAAGATATGCCAAGATACGGCAAGGTAAGATCAATATGAAACCAATAAAACAATTACTAAAAATCGATGAAAGGGCAAATGAAATCGACTTGTAGTTAACTCCAGCATCATCAAAATAAAGAGACATAAATGCACCCACACACCTACTAAATTAGGGGTGTTTTTCCCGTTCAAATGAAAGAAATGCTTTTGTCGACCAAATTATGACACAAATTGCTTCATCTTCGCGCTATTTTATTATCAGCTTTGTATGGGTCCCATCTCATTGTTCAATTCCGGGCAATGAGAGAGCGGACTCGCTTGCAAAGGTGGGCGCTATAGAAAGTGATATTTACGATGGATAAATCGCCTCTAGATCGCCGTTCGTTTCTTCTAATTTATAGTTAAATCGCCTATAGTTATTTTTTACCTATTTTTCGCCAACAGTCACTCGTCAGCTGGCAGTATAAATGGAGTAAAGGAGATTAGGGGCGATGGCAATATTCAATCGTCCCAAAGGTATCGAAAAAATCTTGGTTCGGGGGGATGGATGTGAGTCGAGACTTCATTCGTGTGATGTCTCGCCTCATGTCAAATCATTATATTTTGAACGCTCATTTATACCAAGTTGGGCTGAGTGACATCTATCTCTGTGAATGTGGACAATCGTGGAGTCAGATTTGAGCTTTCTGATTCTTTTCGGGCTCGAGGTAGGTAACCAAATGTACCAGTTCGAGATATTTTGGCTTTACGTGATTTGGAGTATATGAAACTCATTTATATGTTTGTGATTAACGGTTCTATCCCCCCAACTATAGTTTTTAGATAACTGAAGTATATAAATATGAAAACTTGGCTAAGAGAGCTCTCTTTACATACACTGGCCTAGTAACAGGGCACTGTCCGAGCAGATATCATTTGAAGAACATTGGCTGGGTTCAGAATGATATATGCCGCTTCTGTTACCTGGAAAACGAAACTTCAGAACATCTGATTTTCAGCTGTAGTGTATTGTATAGGCGCAGATCAAAATTTCTTGGCAGTGGTTGTTTACAGTCCAATGAGATTTGGGCTTCCAAACCTGGTAAGGTGGTTGAGCTCGTAAACCAAATCATACCTGACTGGGAACGTGTTGTGGCAAACAGCTGACCACCCAACAAATAGTGGTCAGCTCGCCCAATGCGTATACAGTGAACAGGGATATCCTACAAAAGTTCGTATCAATGCATGCAGTAATGTTTAAACCCCCTAACAAAAAAACCGATCGATTAGAAAAAAATTAAGATCGAGGTATAAGTAGGCATCCTTAAATATAGTACACATCTCTACACTTTTAGAGTCGATTCATGTATTAATTGTTTGATTTCCAATGTATCGAAAACAAGCTATATTTGCATATATTTGTGATGGATTTAATATTTTCATCATAGCATGCTATGCGTATGACTGTCATCTTCGTTTGTTTACTTGTTTGCACGGATTAAATTCTTCATTTTCAAAATGTCGCGCATTGAAAAAGACGTAAAAATTAATGTTTTGGACTCATGGCTACGTGAATAAGGTGTCACTGAGCAACAATTGGCGAAGTGATTTGAAATTCATCACGCAAGTGTAAAATCCATCATGCACAAGTTTTGGGAACACTGCTCTTTGGATGAACATCTAGTAAGACACAGAAAACCCGGATTTCCCCGAATCTTCCAACCCTATACTGGATCAAAAATAGCTCTAATTAGGAAGAACAAATCAATGCCGATACGTGATTTGGCCAATAAAGTGGTAACTAGCATCGAACTGATTCAACGTGATGAAACATTTGCCGGAAGTTGATAAAAAGTTTCCGATCAAAAATTCGCAAATTCGTGAAAAGATTATATTTATTTCATCCGGCCTTTGCAATGTTCAAGTGGAATCTCGTACAATAAAAAATCATCAATTTTTTTAACAGAACATCATTTTTTTTACATGATCTGAAAGAATCAAAAAAATGCGTGAATAGCTTATTTTCGATACAGTCCTTATATACACTGATAGGCAAAATAAAGTGCCCACCTCATCGTTTTTTCAATTTCTCTAATTTACTTGGTTCAAATTAAAGTAAACACAGTGTAGTTTTTTTTTCTTATTTTATTTTTTATATTCTTTTCAAGTTTCACTTATGGAATACTGAAAAAAAGGAATTTTACTTAAAGAGAAAAAAAAATCAATTTGTGTTGAAAGAAAAAACAGGGACAAAATAAAGTGCCCACTTCAAAAATCGATATGTTTTCGATAAGTTTCCATTGGAAGACCCTTCGATTGTTTATGTTTTGATATTTTGACATGTTTTGAAGCAAATGGCTCAACCTGGTGCATTTGTATACGTGATCGCATTTGATTCAATTGAAAAAAATGGAGAACGCAGTGCTTTCGAAAGCAATTCCCTTGCGTATCCGAAAATTGATTGTTCGTGATGTGATACTGATACAGTATCAGTAAGGCAGCGGTTGGCAAAATTCTTCTGAAGCTTAACACGTTTGGATCAGTAGTGGATCGCCCTGGCAGAGGCAGGCAGCGGAAAACGGATGCGAGAACGGACACCAAGATCATGCGCGAAGTCAAGAAGAACCCGAAGGTAACTGTCCGCGAGATCCAGGAAACCCTTCAGTTATCAGTTTCCGATCGAACTGTTCGTCGCCGTCTCGTAGCATAGGGGTTGAATTGCAAACTTGCCCGGAAGTGCCCTTTTCTCAGCAAGGCAAACAAAGCCAAACGGCTTAAGTTTGCTAAGGAGCATGCTGATAAGCCCCTAGAGTTCTGGAAAACGGTTCTCTGGATGGACGAATCAAAGTTCGAGCTGTTTAACCCAAAGCGGCGGGTTCGTGTTCGCTGCAGATCGAGAGAGGAGCTGCAGGAGCGCCACATCCAAGGCACGATGAAGCATGGAGGAGGAAATGTGATGGTCTGGGGTGTTTTTCGTGGGGTGGAGTGGGAAGCATTGTGAAAATCGACTGGATAATGACGGCAGATTCTTACACCAACATCCTGCGAGAAAATCTGAAGGTTTCGCTGATCCAGACGGGCCTCGAAGAGAGTTCGTATTCCAGCAGGACAACGACCCGAAGCATACTGCCAAGAAGACCAAGTCTTTCTTCCGATCTTGTCGTATCAAACCGCTGGAATGTCCTCCACAAAGCCCGGACCTCAATCCCATCGAGAATTTGTGGGCGATTCTCGATGCCAGGGTTGACAAAACTGGTGTTACCAATAAAAATAACTATTTTGAAGCCCTGGAGCACGCCTGGGAAGAGCTAGATCCACAGCACCTAAAGAACCTGGTCGAGAGCATGTCGAAGCGCCTGCAGGAGGTCCTGAAGGCCAAAGTAGGACACATCAATTATTGAAATGCTTTTATTTTACTTTAATTTATGTTTTCTGTAGCCTAAATGAACTGGGCACTTTATTTTGTCACTGTTTTTTTTTCAACACAAATTGATTTTTTTTTTCTTTAAGTAAAACTCCTTTTTTGCAGTATTCCATAACTGAAACTTAAAAAGAATATAAAAAATAAGATAATAAAAAAAATACAATGTGTTTACTTTAATTTGAACCAAGAAAATGAGAGAAATTGAAAAACAATGAGGTGGGCACTTTATTTTGCCTATCAGTGTACAGAACAAAATAAATACAGAATACCAAAATATGGCGCACAGTAGCTGGCACAAACATACAAATGTTGACATTAAAATGAAACTAGTAACCTTACAAGGTAGTCCATGATTTTGTTTATTTTGCCATAAACCCTTTTTTATATTGCCTTCATTGTATCGATATTTTAGTTGCAGTCTATTTTAAATAGGCAAGTTAAAAATTAGAATATTCATTTTAAAAATGACTCAAAAAACGATCCATTTTATGTCAGAAAAAAAGAACCAAACACCTTCACATCAAAATAAATTGTCAATAGTTAGTATGACCTTATTTCGCTGTATTGCTTTTCATCAAATTTCTAGGATACTGTGAATTCAAATCATCTCAAACCTTTTGCAGCGTGTTTGAATGGTGATGCATGGATCATTTTTGATCACATGGATTATCTGGTAGTTTTGTTTCGTATATAAGCTATGTCAATGAAAATGTTAAAACCATGAAATTTAAGGAATGACTTACATAATATTCTGGTTTTGTTTGCGGATGGATTTTTTATTTATATATTACCGGCATCTGAGCACTAGTCTGGGACAATTTAAATTCCAGTTCCTTTATGGCATTCTGAAGCCCTAATTGTGCAAAAAATTAGCTCGATCAGTGAAACTCTATTATTTTACGCCCGTAGTTTAATTTTACATGCGAAAACTTCCTATTACAGATGAAAATCTGGCAAGTAAAAAAGTTAGAACTTTTATTGTTCTTTAATCAATGGGAAGGCCACTTTGCTGAAAGGTTTGAAATAAAACAGTTACAGCATAATAACTCATTTCTATAGGGATAAGGGTGGTTCTTATTTTTAAGGAATTCACAAATCTAACTGTTTTATTTGAAAAAATAAGGGCATCCATTCTTCAAAAAAGTTGTAGATTAACTAATTTTAAGCAATTTTGATTGAATAAATTTTTCTATACCTTTTGATATGACCGAATTTGAGCATTATTTTCCTCCATAGGCTTATTGCTATAGAAAAATTTATTCAATCAAAATTGCTTAAAATTAGTTAATCTACAACTTTTTTGAAGAATGGATGCCCTTATTTTTGCAAATAAAACAGTTAGATTTTCGAATTCCCTAAAAATAAGAACCACCCTTATTTTCAATCAAATAAAAAAATCACCTTATAATTAAAAACAACTTTGAAGAAGACAATTTGGCTCCAAAATTTCAAACTTAGGCTGAAAATGTATCTTTCCAGCTAAATTCACATTGTGGACTACTGTGCAATGGGGCTTGTTAGCATAAAAAATATTTTAATTATTATAATAGTCTCTATGATAGGATTGGATAAAATACAGGTGTAGCTTGAAGATAATTTTAAAACAAATAATTTACGCTTGATATTGTTCTTTCCTTGGATTCTCCCATACGCGGGGTAACGATCTGTGATGATGTTAGTTAGCTCACGGCAGGCTGTGAAAATTGAAAAGAAGTAGTTTGAAATTGAGACCAGTCAAGGTGGTGCATTCGATCATGCCTTGACCTACCCCGCATGGGGATGCTTGGTAAAAGTTTGAATCATAAAATCGGGTGAAGCGGAACAAAGTTCACCGGGTCAGCAGTAATTTTATTTTCTATATATATATATATATATATATATATATATATATATATATATATATATATATATATATATATATATATATATATATATAATATATCTTATGGTGAACAACCATTTCGCGATAATATTTGCATCATGGATAAAAACCAAATTTAAACCTGAAAGTCTCAAACCAAACTATGTTAATCATCGATCGAGTTTCCACTTGCACTTCCTTTACAATCTTCCGCGCCGTGTAGTCGCCGTTACCGTATTTCTTTGCCAGTTTCCTCATTGAACGCACTAAATTCGCTCTAATAATACTTTTGATGGCAACTATAACCCTCGGAATCGTAGCTTACCATCGTGGATAGTCGTCTTTTCTTTTCACGATAAACCGGGCACCCCTATGGCGATTCAAATGTCTTTTTGCAACATTTGCAACATCTGTCAAACTTAAGAAATCGGCTTCTTTTACTCACAGGCTACTATGATATGGAGTATATCTTACGTACATGCAAAGAAAACCAAGACATTCTATGCACAGGTGAAAAGGGAAGCTTATTTGTAAGATGGTTCAAACAGTTTCAACATAAGAACAACAACAACAATTTCTTGTCTGTTGCAGTGCCACAAGATTTGATATTTAGGCTCCAGAAACTTTGAAATTAATACTTGAATAAACCATCAGAATTGCAAGCACAATGGCATCCATGTGCGTATCTGATGTTATGCCTTTTACGAACATAAAGACAAATCAAGATTCCAGAAGATTGTTTACTTTTTAGTTGTAGTAGTATTACAAATTATGAATATCAGTTTAGTGTAACAAGTTTTTTTTTCAAGTCTCTAATACGGTGAACATAATTGTTGTAATGTCCCCGGTTGACTCTAAGGTCTGCTTTAATTCTTGGTAAATTCGAGAAGATCTACCAGATGTCGATTTTTCGAAAAAACGATTTTAATTTTTGGAATCAAAATCACTCAATTTATATTTTTGAAGAAGACAAAGGTTGAGTGATAGCCAAAAAATGCTTGCTTGAGTACGGGTCCTCACTCAATCGATTATGTGGCCAAATCAAGTAAATCTGGTAAAAAATCCGTGTAAGTCTTTAACGGCTCTTTCCACCCTCATTAGATAGTAAGTGATCCAAGCACCTTCCGGTAGTTCGTAACCTGCCCAGCTGTCCATAAAATGTGTCCCATAAGATAGCGCTTGGTCACGACAGGTCGCCATACATCAGTCGGCTCCCACTCGTTCTAAGTAATTGTTTTAATTGTTTTGACGAAAGCTAGATTTCTTGTTTAGATTACCGCGACTCAGGTGAGAAGCCGTAATTTAACCTTCTTTATGTTCCACCTACGGGTTATACCGGCCAACAACACAAGCCGGGACGCGGACCGTTGCCCATATGCATGCAACCACACTGACATGGAGGAGCAGACTTGAAGGAAGGCATGAACACTTCGAAGCGCCCCTTCTTATTTCGTACCGGGAGAGTTTAAATTAAATTTCCGCTTTACCCAAACGGCGCGAGCGCGCTTCAAAATACTTTGGACCTGCAAATTGGGAAGAAGGGGTAAGGTGGTGTTGATGAAAATAATGTGTTTTATATTAGGGAAACATCTAAATTCAACAACAATCTTGTGGATAATAAGCAATTCTCAGTAATAATCCATAATAGTGATTGATTTAATAATCACAATTTAGCCAAAGGCAACTAAATGGAATTTGCTAAGAGTTGTTTCAACCGAAAAGCTATACCTTTTTGGAAAATTTATAGAAGCATAAGTGATAAGTATTAATCGGGTGGTATAATAGTGTAACATATGCTCCATAAGCAGCGCCCCCTTCCGGTGATGGAAATAATTGTTAAACCAAAATTTACTCACACTGCCACCAACCAAGTTATCAAAGTTATCTTCGAAATGTATCTTAGACCATGTGATACTCTATTCGGTCGTCATTTATCAACAATTTACAACATTTATCGAGATAGATTTAAATCCTCGGATAGCCATCTCACCCCATCCTCCTTTACATAAAATGGAAACCAACTCATTCAAAACAATTTCTTAGGGCACCTTTCCCCCTAACCGCGCAAACCGCGTCTAATCAAAATTCACTTTTGGACTGTTTGTACACACTGACCACTCATCTGACCACCCTCCAACGAACGATATTTTTTGCCTTCTTTCTTCGTAGCTCAAACCTCAAACACAGCAGCGGCCTGACCAAAGCTAACCTAAGTGCTTTTGTTTGCTTCCTCAATGTGCTCACGAGGCAAAGCGAGGTTCTATTATTCGATGCTTACTTCGATCAATTAGCAATTTTCACGTTTGTTGATCCTCCCATCCAAACCGCCTCCACCCCAACTGCACTGCGGGATATGGACACTCAGCTGCTTGGGGCTGACGGTTGGATGAATACTATATGATGGGAACTCAGCTGAATGCACTTCGTCACGCGGAAGATTCGTATCGTTCACCACCGGAGAGGAGACAGGTCGTTTCAAAACACCCGTCGCTAAATAAAAATCAACAAATCATTGTCTTACGCGGGTCGACACGGAGCGGTTCTGGTGGCTAATGCCTAGATCCTCCTTTGTTTTTGATGACTCGAATGAGCCTCCCCCTCGGTTGCGAGCGATGTCTCGAGATCGTTGTCACAGAGTACATGTTTACAGTTCGTACCATGCAGGCAGGTACTTTGAATGTGAGGGTTGACAGCGCAGTAACGAAACGGTAATTTTGCATGACGTATGACTTGATTTGCGGAGGATGACACGATGCTAATTGAGTCGTTAGCT
Organism: Aedes japonicus; assembly: GCA_034211315.2. NCBI lineage: Eukaryota > Metazoa > Arthropoda > Insecta > Diptera > Culicidae > Aedes > Aedes japonicus. Next base: position 31,298 of record JASCZW010003966.1, read on the forward strand.
TCTACCAGTCACATGTTTGCCTAGGTGCACGTGTGGTGGGTGGGCAGCAGCATTCGCGACATGTCAGTGGGTAATTGGTGGTTGCGAACTGATTTTAGGTTTCCGGGATCGAAGCTGTTTTGTCGGAATCGCGTCCAACTACGCTTGAATGAGCTTGAAGTTTGTCTCTTGCGATGCGCCTCTATCATTAAATCTCTTCCGAATATAATGTTTGAAATTGAATTACAAATCACCGCCAATCACTGCTCAGCTTCTGTGCTGCATTTTCACCACCATAATCATTGACTATTCCTCTCCCCCAGTAGAAAGGAACAACATTACCGCACAGCGAAGAAAGGCGCTGAAGTCCAGCAGACAGAATTATCCAAATCGTTGCTACTTTTTCTGCCAGGCGGCATGTTCTCGCGCCCCTTCTAATGAACTTAAGAAATTGATACAATTTTATTACTCACGATCTAGGGTGGTTTGAACTCCATCAGAGACCTTACCGCCCTGCAGCGCCACAGCGAGTTGCGGTTTTCGCTTTGCCAGGGTGCGACGGACCAAAATGAATCATGATTCATTCATATTTATTACCCGGCGCTTTGTCTTTCTTTCCGAAGCAAACCTGTACCTGATTCGAATACCATGGCACATGGTTATAAAATTGACATTTTCCCACATGGGAGCACATTGAGAGGGGATCATGGCGATTAGCTGATGGAGATGGAGGCGAGGCTGTAGACCAACAAAAAAAAATGTACTCGAACAATCTGGTGCAGTTTGATGGAGATTGATTAACTCTTTGACAGGCCTGGTATTTTGAGGAGTCGATCGGTAGTGGGTTATTATTAATAGGGTTTGCAACCCAGACCCAGACGGGCTATTGTTCGTCGCTAGTGAATTGAATAAATTGAATTTATAAGATTTTGAAGTGGACTTCCTCATTCAATTGATCACGTTTAATAATGCCTTAGGATTTGTACAATTGACTCTATTCCATGGAATAAATTTATGAATTCCTACGGTTTGGCTATTTACTCAGTTCCTTAGCTGTCTTCTCCTTGTTTGATTTTTTAATATTTCGATCGGATTATTTCAAGTATCTAAGGTTGTTTTACAAGCTGTATTTATTGAATTTGTATCATGCGTGGGATTTCGTTTTTTTCAAGTGGATAAACACATTTTTAGGGAGGCAAACCAATGCAAGGTTTCGATCTTCTGTGTGTATCTTTTTCGATTCTTTTCTAACGAAAAGAGACGACTCAAATCTCAAATGTTTAAATAATAGTATTCATGAAGTCATCTCCATGTTTTGTCTTCTACGTGTTTGAACTTCTCCATAGTTTATACGTAGAATCTTCAGTTTAAACACCAAATGTGTTTCCTATCCATATTGTGTCTTTGTATCATTCCAATTTGTGTCATTAACAAATCGTATGTTACATCAATTGCGTCACTACAAATCTTCTTCAATGTCCAGAATACCAAAACCTCAACAATTTACCAAGATAATTTAGAAGATAATTTGTTTCCTTTACGGTAGAATTGTTGGCTCCTTTATGTCGAATAAATGTATTATTATCTTCTTTTTAACTAATTTTCTACTTATTTCTTTTGAATCCGATGATTTAATAACTTTTCAAGTAATACGTTTAAACCTATAGTGTCTGTATTATCCAGAGTTATAAGTAGTCATTTCGATTCAATGCCCTTTATTTCACCATAAATTGTTCCAGAAGTTGATTTTTTAAATATCATTAATAATGGAATGGATGTGCTTGAATATTTTCATTAATTTTCGCATTAATGTTACGCTGGCGCGTGAGATTTGTACATTCACAAAGGATACAACCATAGCTCACCGAAGATAAAGCAAAGTGCTCTTTTATTCGGTGGTAAATAGACAGAGTGAAAGTAGGCGCCTTTGATGGGATTGCTTGGAGTGAGTGAATCACTCTCTCTTTTAAACGACCGCTCTCATGTGCTCTCATCTGTCTTCGCCCACGTGCTCTCGCCTGCGATCACTGCCGCGCGTACACTTGTGCGAAGACGCGCCAGTGTCTTTTTTGTGATTCGCTGGTGCGATTGAAATTAAAAACGTCGTCGGAGTTATAGAAAATGTCCGAAAAAAGGAAGCGGGAAGAAACATTCATCTTTCTTCCTTTGTTATGAAGCGCCAAAGCGAATTTGCAATCTCTGCTGTATATTAGCAGAAGAGTCCACGCCAGTGAGCTCACTTGTGCGCACGCTTCAGGGAATTTATCTACATTCGCTTCTGTGAATTTGAGAGATCTTCTTCTCACTCTACAGCGATCGAGTATAGTGTGAATAAAAGACATTTTTTCCACTCACATGCGCTACCCGCATGCAAACACGAGGGTGAATATAAACAAGCGAGAAGAGCTCTCGTTGAGGTAGGAAGAGTGCGTGGAAAAATTAAAAGCTCTCTCTACCACACTGAGGATATGGACAGCACTGCCAGTAGCTACCACGGACTTGGCTCTAGAAGTGGCGAAACTCCAGGTGAGGATGTCTTTTTGCCCACTGAGTTTGTACCAGCCGCCAAACGCATGGTTTAAGTGCCTCGAGAGGGGGCATATGTTGTGGGAGCGTAAGGGTCCCGATAGGAGCAAGGCAAAGCCCACAAGGCTCGAGACTAAAGGAGCCCCCCAAAAAGCATTACGTGCTCTGCGAAACCTGATGACAAGGACGTTACGTGAGGCCCTAAGTGCCCGGCCTACGAAGGTAAACCAGAAGTTGAGCATAGTACAGGTAACTTATCTAAACCTGAATCTAAACCGCCATAATATCCGACCAATATCGCATCCCGGACGGTAACGGCAATTACGTTGCGGATAGGTTCAATATGGCGACATAGTGGACGACGGGCAAGTTCCCGGTTCAGGAGGTTGTATCTACCTCAAACAAGAGCTTCGCGGTTGTTAAAGTGAATGGAGTGTTCTTCTGCAGCTGTTATGAGCCGCCAAGATTGACTAGTTTTCACGAAATGGTTGATGGGATGACAACAGAGCTAACTGACCGAAATCCATTGATGATAGCGGGCAACTTCAACGCCTGGACACTGCAGTGGGGTAACCGACTAACCAACCCAAAGAACCAGAACGAAGCGGAGTCAATCATCGCCGAGACGTTCTGCAGCAATAGGCTGTCGAACAACTGGAGGGTGGACGATGGCTACAACCATACGACATACGACCACTCTGACGGTTCGCTATAGCATCGTCCACAATACTAGCAGTGCGCAGAAGAACGAGCACCACTTCATTCGCTTGCAGATAGAGGACATCATACTTCTGTGAAGAAGTATTTAGAGAGGCGCTTGAGTGAAACTATGAGCGTGCGGCGATCAACTCAACAGATCTCTGTGCCGATACAACACATCAGGAAGGCAAACCTAGGGACGAATCACAGTGATAGACACGATCGCGATCTCCGTGACTCCTGCAGAACAGGATACAAAGAGCGCGGTTGACTCGAAAGAACGAAGTGGTGTTAGTTGCCGCCAAGGCTACGCTAAAGAGGGAAATAAAGGCCAGCAGACGAGCCTGCTTCGAGGGCCTGTATTCGAGGGTCGATACAAACCCATGGGGTGACGCTGGTAATGATCAAAACCAAAAGTGCAGAAGCTTCAAACAAGCGAACCATGACCAGCGTTCCAGTATTCCAGACCATAACGCTCGGCTATGGCAACGGGAGATTGTAGCGGTACCGTGGAGAAAATGGACGAGGGTTACGAATAAAGAGATAGAAAATAGAAAAGTCCCTAAAGGTAAGCAAAGCGCCAGGGCCAGATGGCATACCGAACTTGGCCGTCAAGGTGGCTATTCTGCTGATTCCCGAAATATTCAGGGTGGTATTGCAAAAATGTCTTTACGAGGGCGTCTTTCCGGACTCCTGAAAACACCAGACGCTAGTATTGCTGCCGAAGAATGGGAAGCAACCTTTTGATCCACCGGCATACCGTCTGATACGCTTGTTGGATATGACGGGTAAGGTGTTAGAGAGGTTAATCCTCAACACGTTGTCGAAGTACATGGAGGGTGCGAACGGCCGTCTAATAATCAGTTTGGCTTCCGTAAAGGCAAGTCCACGGCATATGTGACCTTCACCAAGACGGCATAACTGAAAATCCTACCTAGGAGGTGGAGAGTTCGTTCATGTGCAGTAAATAGTCACCCTGGCTGGGTGTGAGAAATGCGTTCAATAGCACCAGTTGAGAGGCTATTGCCAACACGCTCAAGCGTCTCCGGGTTCCAGTACAGGATTGTGGGCAACAACTTCCAGAATCGGGTACTGGAGTACAGCACTGCGGTGGGTCTGGAACCTGTTCAAGTCACCGCAGGAGTTCCACAAGGTTCAAACCTGGGTGGAATGCTATGGAACATGATGTATTACGAAGTATTGAATTTGAAGTTTCCTAACAGGGTAAAAGAAATCAGTTTTTCGGAGGACAACACTCTAGAAGTACATGGACAGTGCAAAGAAGAGGTGAGTTAACGGCCACGCAATGTATTGACTCCATTGCCGAGGAATGGACGCGCCCCGGAGGCTGGAATTAGCCCATCACAAAACAAAGAACTGCAGGAAACTGCACAATGTCCTCGAAGTGTTCCTTGAAATATTTGGGAGTTATGATCGAAGACAAGCTGCCCTTTGTCATCCACGTTGACCACGCCTGCAAGAAAGCCTCTATGGCTATATTGGCATTATCCTGGCATGATGTCGAATAGCTCAGCGGTACAAGAGAGCAAACGAAAGTTCCTGGCCAGCGTCACACTGTCCATACTGAGGTATGGCGAGTCCGGCATGGGCTCATGGTATTAAGTACTACCTTGGCGAGCTCGAAAGTACGCACAGGCCAATGATGCCTGAGAGTGGTCAGCACATACCGTATGGTGCCACAAGACGCGGTCTGCGTATTAGCGGGGATGATGCTCATTGGAATCATCATAAAAGAGGATTTAAGACGTAAATTTTTAAAGCAAAGAAGTCGTTTGCGTACGTTACCGTAAATTCTGTTTATTTTTCATAACTCTAATATGGATATTACTGAATATTACTGAATATTATGAAAGCAATGCCAGATTATGAACTCATATAATATTTATAAAATTCCCTTCCCTTTGCTCTACACATCACAACAACAACTGATAACCTCCCGATCAAGAAGAAATTTAAAGTTTTTAAGATACCAAAACGACGAAATGACAACTACCAGGTATAACACAAACACATACACATTTAATTTCACATTACAGACACATCTCTAAGGCTCATGTCAACGCTGTTCTACTTTGTTTGGGCTGATATAGTGCACAACTAGATCTGAAACAAGCCATTCCCAATGCAGTGTTGCAATTCTACTTTTCGAGCAAATTTTTGCATCTGCTGGAAACCCTGTTCTATTTTCACCGTGATTTGAAACACGGAACAAACAACATTGTTTAAAATTGGTTTTCTTTGTAATTGTGCCAGCTGTTATGATTGATGCTTGTCAAATTTGCGTTTTTCGGTTTGTTTTGCAACTGATATTTGTAAACAGGAATAAATGAGCAACCAATCTTTTAAAACAGCGTATTGTGATTAACGTGTTCGAGTTTTATTTTTGACAGATCCAAATATTAAAACTGCAAGGTATAGTAAAACTTAGGTATAATAAAACGAAGACAAACACTACACACATCTAAGGTACACACAAATCTACCATAAATACTAGATACACGGCGATGTACTCTTCAGTGTTGAGCACTCGACAGTGAAGATGTCTGTAAGTCGCAGACGAAATAGGCCTATCTGTCAAAGGATAAGTACACAGAAAAAAATAAGCAATTTTAACAAGCGCGTAAAATTTCCGCTCGTGTAATTCCAAGCCAAAGGAGCGTAAACAACGGTATTGTTTGCAATCTTTCATGCAACAGGCTTGATTCAGGCATTATCTGGCTTAAATTTACATGAAATATCCCATTATGTTCTACCAAATCTAGCATGCCCTCTATGTGCATTAGATAACGCAGAAAATTTAGTGTTTCTTTTTATCTGTGTATTCTATTGTTGAATTTAATGGAATTTGCTCGTGTTTACTGGTGATAGTTTGAAAATGTAATTAAGTTTGTATTTTTTTATTCAAACAAAATTAATGTGTTATTTCATATTTAACAAGTTTGTCGATTCCAACCGTCCTACTAATACGCTCGTAAAAGTGTTTTTCGAAAAGTATTTTTGGAAAAAGTTAAGGCCTTTTGTTTGTAAGTTCGTAATGTATGTGATTTTTCCTTTCTATGCATCACTGTTCTTCTCTCTCTCTCTCTCTCTCTCTCTCTCTCTATTCTCATTTTCTTTTTTTATCATTTCCGAATCATCTTGTTTGACAGTTTGAGGTTCACACATCAGCCATTTAGTGCCATGTGGCGCTTGAGTTACCGTTAGTGTAAATGGTTACAAGGAGCTGTTTGGGCGATCACGGTTAATATTCAGCTTATCTGTACACTGAATTCAATTCAAATGATATTCTTGCTTGGATTGACATCCAGCGATTTAATAAATATTAAGTCATTTTTCACATTTATCAAAATACTCCTCGCATCAAATATGGTTAAAATTGCAAAAGTCAAACAAAACAACAACAAAAAATAAATTGTGGTTAGTACTCGAAATAAAACCAATCAAAATAATTAGCAAACTACAAAGCATACATCTGCTGCTGCTGCGTCGTCCCGACAAAATGCTCATCGCATAAGGAGACACATCTCCACGGATCAACTCTTCCTCGGAGGATGCCATCTTCGATTTCGGTATCAATTCCCGCCTCTCACTGTAAACCTGCAATTGTAGAATAATGCACATTCGTCAGAACAGATTCCATTGAAGCAAGTTACATCTAAGTACCGATCTCACGAACACCAACTCTTAGCTTCCATTCAACTATTCCAGCAAGATCCGTGACCTCAATCTTCCATACCTTATAGCATAAATCAGTCAAGTTTCACACCACACACTAGGCCAAGAGGTCCAACTTCCCAATGCCGCATCCAACCCATCTCACAAATCCAGTCGATAAACCGCATCATCCGCAACTTGCCAGAAGCGCCACATCGACTTACATAACCCCGTCAACCCTGGAACTTGATCAAAGGGGGGCAAAAAGCACGTTTTGAAGCTCAGCAGAGCCGCCCATCCAGAGTCAAGCGAGCCACACCGGGTTGATCCTAGTTACCAACCAACCCAGAAGCGAAATTCGCCGCACTTCGCTTGCAATGGGAACTAGGGCTTCACGAATGCAAATCACATTCATTTCATTTTTCTCTTTCGTTTAGGGCCGCCGACACCACCGCCTTTGACGTCCGCAGCCAGCGACCAACAACGTGACTAATGAGAGAATAGTACGTGTGTTCTGTTTTTCTTTGTATTAATTTCTGGACGGTTTCGTATTTCACGCCCTACACTCGACTCGGTACCCACCTTTGGTCTCACAGCTTTCGGTCGGTTGGCCTATGGTGCAGGATAAAACCTCCTCCGGAACCAATTTAATTAACGCTTTCGGAACGCCTAAACCATCGAGCGCCCAACCACCAGCTGATCGGTCTTAAACGCGTTGAACGATCGGGAAATTGGCGTTCGAAAATTGCAACCAGCCCCACCGTCCGCGGCCGTTTCGTTTTGATTAATCATCGTGCACAATTCTCTGGATTTGCACTTTATGTGTACGTGAACTGTGCCTCCTCCTAAAACGACGCGTGGAGGAATGTGAACCAGAACCGTGTCTGGTATTTTAATGGTGAAGCAGTAAACTGCTTATTGGTACAGGCGCAGAAAAAAAAGTGCACTCGAGATCCCCAGTTTTTGCGTGGTTTGTTCTCACCCAAGTTAGGATCGATCGCAAAAGGAAACAACTAATCAATTAAACGCACACACTCGATAGCCGATTATGGCGAATTGGACGTGCACAAACGTTACGGAAAATGCGAGAAATGAAGCAGAACGATTGTTCAAAACTGGGAGACTGACTGGCAGTGTGGTCAAAATATTGACGGCTGGGTGCCAAATTCAATAGAAGTTGGAGTGTTTTGTATCCAAAAGTAAGAAACGATTGCTGATTTTGCAAGTGGCACGAACAGTTGAACTAATTGAGACACTACCGTCCAAAAAAGGATGTCCTCAAATTGACCTTACTGATCGGACGCCTGCTAGGCGTTGGATGGAGGGAGACTTGTTGCCAATGGTTGTTCATGGTGGTTCTTAAAAGTGGCAACGGTTTCCACTGGTGGATGTTGGCATGATTATAATTGAAGGTGGTGCCCAGATCAGAATTGTTGATATCTCATTTTCAGGAGATCTTACAGGAAAACTTACAGGCGTTATTTTATGATTTCGTTTCATTTAACGGTGAAAATATACAAAATGTTGTCAAATAATATTATACTCTCAGTTTAGGTCAACCAGAAAACCCCTGGACCGGAAACGAAAACCAAATCTAGGTACCACCAACGTTTCTTTCCTGTGCAGCAGAAGCTTAAATTATGGTTAAAATACCCGAGTATGCATTGGAAATTCCATAGAGTTTTTTTTCTTCAATTTTCACTTGTGTGTTCATGTTCTTGGCAACGAATCTTGCCTTAACTATGTGATTGCTGCAATTTGTTTTATAGGTTGTGCTTCCTATTGTTTGTCTCCCGTTTCTTATGTTTTCGGTGCTCCATTCCGCAGCCAGTAAAAGTGTTATAAGAAATTAGTTCAGTTGAGTATCGCTTCGATTTGCTGAATATGATTGTGATGAGAGAACCTACATTTTTTAGATAAATTACTGAGGTATCCTCCAAAAAGTTGACCAGCAAGGTAACCGGATCTGCGAAAGTTGGCTTCCTCTAAGCGAGCCGTTAAGGAGTGAAGTTGCCTAGGAAAATCTGCATAGTCGTCAGAGCAGCCTTGTTGATGACGTACTTTAAAGTACACACGGGATCAGGTCCCTAGTTTTCTGAGCACAAACCTCAAATACTATTAGGACTTCAGGCGTGAAATTTTCAAGAATCTTTGCTCCACTGGAGCATCCATTGGTTGCCAATTTGAGCGTTGTTTTGTTTTGTTTTGTTTGTGATTTTTAGTTTTAAAAATCGTGCAGTAGCAATAACCTTAAGCTATAAATGATATGGAAAAATGACCCCCTCCACTTAATTGTTAAAGCCATCTTCAATATTCTCAACGTTTGTCGGGCTTGAATTATTTCAGAGATTTTAACAAATTAGGTTTCTTGCATGCCCATCTGTCCAAAAATTGCCCATTTTCTATT
>JASCZW010003967.1:0-128445 GCA_034211315.2 Aedes japonicus
GAGCAAATATTTCAATGAATCAGTCAATGACCACGTGTGTAGTCATTATCAGTTCATCTGGGTGAAATTGAATATTTATTGCGGACTCACCTCCTCAAATCACCGATCAATAGAAAACTCACAAAGAAGCTGTTAAAAGAAATGTGCGACTTCCAAATAAATTATAAATCAGAAATTACAGGTATTAGAGAAGTTACATTAGTTTTATTTTATTTTCAACCATAATTATCAGGTGTGGAAATTAAAGGGAAGCACCTTTGACTCAGGGTTAGCCCCTGTTCCGATTGTTCTGCTCAGCGGTTTGAGGGGATAATTTGGCGTCGCCTCCGCGCTCGGCTAAAGAAGAGCACCAGACTGGATGCACTGATTCTGTGTTTTTCCCCGCATGTTTCCATCTACGTCCTCGGAAGTATCAGCACCATCTGCTCACAGTCGCATAGTTCAACGGCTCAGTAGATACAGCTGGCGTATACAGCTGTACTGCTTGCCATAATTACTGACACTTTGCCACAATGTTATGCAATTTCAGACACTAATTATAGAAAACGTGGATTAGAATTTAACTTTTCCACTGTTTTATGTTAAGAATTTCGTTACCGAATAAGAGAGTGATCTATGGTTCGTTCCCTTTTTGCTATCAGATCCAGTACTGGTTTAGTCCAGGTTGTGGCGATGACGGACACGGATGTCACTCAATGGATAATGCTAGCCAATCCGTTGGTATCAGGGGTATGGGATTACAGTAAGTTCAAATTCAAATTTAAAAATAGAGAGAATGGGCATCTGACACCATGGAATGAGTGGAGAGACAAGAAATTCAATTTAGTTCAACACGTCGTTGTTTATTACGATGATCATGTATTCAGGCACACCAAATTTACATTTATTTAATTATATACAAAACGTCGACATATTAGAAATGGTGGTGACCGGTCCATGTTAATGACAGTTATTTATATGGCAGTCTGTCATGATTAAAATTATTGGGCTAAAATTGCTTTTCGAGTAAAATACCTGTCAGTTTAGTTTTCTGCCGTGAGAATTTGATCCTTAGATGCTCAGCGCAAGAAGAAAGGTTATTCAGCTAGAATCGGCAAAAATAATCCCTATGTTGACGGAATATGAGCCTTTAAGGGAAAAACCACAATTTTGTCAGCAAGCTGACTAGCATGCATTCTGCCAGACAATTGTCAAATATCTTATATCTTAGACGAAGAAGGGGGAGGGAAGGATGAGGCTTCGGCATAAGCTCTTGGGCAGACCCATGCACCAACTCAGAAGTTTTTGAGAACCAAGTGAAAAGCCATGCTTGAAAACAAATTAGACAAAACATGTCTAAAATTCAGAACGGTCCACATCTACAGATTATTAGAGCAAAAATTTCAATGGAAACTGAATCAAAGCTCCCTTGATGTCCAGTATTCACTGACTCTCCTACCTCCTGCTCAAACATTCCGCTAGAAAATGAAACGTGTGGACTTTAACATGCGAGGTACGCTTTTCAATCCTGCCAGCATCTGCCCGACGACTTGACATTGGTTTGGCAGAACTTCCGGTGGTAGAAGGATCAGCACACCGTTGAAATGAAGGTAAATGTTTGGAGCTGAATTAATTCGCCCCGAATCCGGACTGCACAACACGAAAGTGAGCTGATGGTATAACCGGGCAAGACTTTGAAGTGTGGGGACATCTGAGCAACCGAGACCAGCAGCTCCTCAACCGAGTTTTATGAAGTAATATCGTGACGCAGGTGTCCTCAGACGCGGCGGCAGGACGACAAAAACAGCATAAGTGGGCAAGTGTAAAGTAAGCTAAAGTATCCAGCTTCCTAGAAATACACCGGCACAAGACCAACAACTGACCACACAAGGGTAGTGTTGATGCTCAAAGGTAAAGGAGAGACTGTTCTCTGGTTGACTTCTACAGGATGTAATCATTATCACCCATCATTAACATCCAGACATTAACAACACCATAACGAAAGACAACAACTCAGAAGCGTACCACTCCTTCCAAATAAAATGACCATAAAAAAGTTTTTGGTAAGAATGAAATGATGCCAAAAGATAAAAGAAAAACGCTCACTCAGATTTTAAAACATCCTGATCTGCTGTTACAACAGAGCATTCATATTTACTGGCTGGAGGGCGCTCCAGGTCCAAAGAACTGTTAGACCAAAAGTAATGCCCTTTCGACCGATCTCGAAACTCTTTTCGCAACATTAGCTTGTTCACCATTCACCGTTGGGGAAGCCATTGACAACCCCTTCCTGCATAGCCTTCCAAAAGCACCAGCACTTCTAATCATACCTTACGTTTGCTTAATTTTTAATTAAAACAAATTGACCACCGATCGAGTAATCGGATGGCTTTTGAACACCCCGTCAAAGAAGATATGCAACCCGTTTCTCGCCTGCACCGTGCAGCAAATCCTCGAAACTCCGGAACTTCATCCACTTCCAATCCTACGCAAGCTCCCAGGTGATGCGTGGTCCAATCAGAACTTGCACGCAAGCTTCCATAAGCTCTCCGCGTGTGTCTGGTTTTTATGAATGAAGTGGAAGCTTTCTCACCAATCAGCTGGCTGACGTCGCCGTCGAGCACGAATCGGGCCTTGTGCGGTCATGATCACGGACACTCTTCCTCTGTTGGATCAGGCGATTCACCCTGCAAAGAGACGGTAGTGGCGCAGCGGGTTTTGCCGTTTACTAGTGGTTGATCGATTACAAACATTCGCACAGCGCGTTATGCAAGGCGGAAATGGGCATGTGAGGCTGAATTAACCTCTAATCGATTATTAGCCTTTGGGAAGAGCAAAAACACTAGGAACCGGTTGAAACAAGTTAGGATATATCTCGCTCTACCCCACTGGCAGATCTATGGAAGCTATTCCATTAGCTTCTCGGGGGTACTTCTTTGCACCATCAAGGATATTTCTCTGCAGCTGGGATCAGAATTGCGCCTCCGCCTTTCTTAAAGCTTCAATTAACTGTTGCGAATGTTGTTGATCGCCAGCCGCTCACCTCTAGGATTCTATTGAGCCAAACCATTCCGACCCAAATTGAGGCAGTTATGGAAATCATTCCGCAATAGTTCCCCTATGAAGGTCGGCCAAAAAAAAATATGGTAATAAAAGGCAAAAGCAATCGATTTTCTCAAATCCATCTTCATTTTATGGAAAATTTATCTCACACAATCGTAAGTTATACACCGATCGGCTTTCTAATCGCAGGTGTGTGAATAGAGTGGACTTATTTTTATTAAACCAGAAAAACCCTGATTACTGAATGAAACAAAAAAATCGAAGTTGGCACCGCTGTTACCAGGCAAAATGGAGAAATCGATGCTCCTGACCACCACACCGTTCTGCGGCCTTTTGTTTTGTTGTGGAGTTTGTCGTGTTCTTTAACTCGCGCAAAACCAGTTGTCCACCCGTTGAGTTTGTCCAGAGTATTGCAGGAGAGCGCGTTCATATAGCCAGAAGTGTGAATAGTCTGGTGATTTGCTGCAACCGAATCAGAACTCTGGCAGATGCGTCATCCGAAGATTAGTTGTGATGAAAATGGAAATTCCAGAATCGTAAACAAATGCGTGGATTTATATCAATGTTGAAGTTCAACCGGTTGGTAGGAAATTTCTCATTGAAGTTTTAGTTTATTTTGTAGAAGTTATGAATCAAACCGATTTATCGAGAAAAGAACAACGCTTGAAAAATTGGAGAAAAGATTCAAACCCTTTTTTTTTTTCACAGCAAGGGTGGGTCTTCTAGAAATATCTCTGCAATGAGCAATACTCGGTGAATCCAAACTCGCAGAACGTAGGAACAGATATAAGACATTGTCCTCCAAAGCCAGGTACACTGTTTGTCCAAGCCAGCCAAACATTTGGCAGGGGCAGCCAGACAGCTGACAGCTGATATCATAGATGTTTGTCAGATGCCTATCTGCCTATGACAAATATTTGGCTGTATTGGACAAACAGTGTACTTAACTTTTGAATGTTGAGACAAAAATAATGTATCTTTATCATTGTTGCATATTCAACAACAAGAACATGATAAATTGCAGGGCAGAAGAATCAAGACTAAAATGTTTCACAACATCCGACTGTTATTCATAGTAGAAAGAGACATATAGCTGTATGTATATTGTTTATTATGCAACAAAAACAGGCATTCAATCATGTCACATGCTGCATCTACCGGAAGGATACAATAGGTCATATGAATAAAGCGAGTAAAAAGCGTCTACCGAAGCATGTACTCTCATCAGATATGACAAAAGCAAGCACTTGAGTATTTACTGTTCGAACATCCAAACCACATGAATGGAAAGTATAATCTGAGTAAATGCTCACAAATCTTGAGTCACCTGTTGAGCATACCAGTTGCAATCGAACTAACAGAATCACAGAGTTTCGTGGAAGGAACAACATAAGATGTACGTGGAGATTTTTGTTTATTTATCATTTCCAATGGTAGCTGATGTAAAAGTGTTTATCAAGGTTTTGATCGTTCAATGAAGAAGTTTATAAAGTCATCAGACGAGAAGAAGACGATGACAACTTAAAAGCACTCCTACTTCCGCATAGCGAAAAACAATTTGTTATACTGTCAAAACTATAATCTGCATCGTAAGACAGGTTATCACATTTACAAGATATATTGTTACCGAATAGTTTAATCTCCTCCACTCATATAACCTCTACATTAACACATATTGTTAATGTGCGCTATATTGTCTCTGAGAGTGTTTTTTGATTGTCCGCACTCGGTCTCGATTATATCACAACTTTAGCATAGAGCAGACAGTGCAAAAATGTTGTCTCTTGGAAAATTACCATTTTTTTATGGTAATCACAACTTAACCGCCTATTCAGCATTTTGTTATTTGACTTTTTACTCATCTGACATACCGTTTAAACTTTTACGGAGATTGCGTTAGTTTATAGTTATCAAATATAAGTGGGCATGTCGTATCTATATTACGGAAACGGTCATCAAAAAATAAGGAAAATGGTCCACGAATGGTTTATGACGGTGGTGTGGCTTTTCTCAAAAAACATTGTTGCTCGAACATTGATTCTGAACATCGATGAGGAGTATTATCAAACGCTTACAAAAGGATGAAGTGTTTTTGGTGATCTCAGATTCCAAGCAAATAAATATTTTTGTGGAAATGATTTATTTGCATGGTTTGATTTATACAACATTTGGATCACAACAGAAATGCCAATTTAAAAATGTTTATAGAACGGTCATAGCCTTCCATCAACTGGGAAAACTTTTCCAATTCGTTGAGAACAATTTTTTGGTTTGCAATCTGCTTCCGGCCGACTTCTACTTTGCGTCATGTTGTTAATTTTTATCGTCACTTGCTGAATGGACATGTATTTTTCTGATTTGTTGACGGCGTTTGAGATTTTTCCTGTAGAGTTTTCCAAAGGTTGTCAGAATATACACAAACTTTGCATCATCAGCAGTTTTTTTGCCGGTAGTTTTGCTGGCACGTTGCATTCTGATTTCCATTTTCACTATCCTCACCATGCGCAACCATCCTCCATGTGTAAATAAAATAGACATACTGTGATTCTGTTCACCCTCCAAATACTCCTCGTTGAAGGAATCGTCTGACATCTTCCCATTGATATTTCAGAAAATTCTTTTGTTTACCAACAACTTTTTTCTGACGGATACGACCTTCGTCCATTTAAATTAAAACTGTCGATGTTCAACTTGAAACATAAAAAGCATGTTTCGAAATAAAATAATATTTTTTGAATCAAATTCAAAGCATGTTAATTTCTAACAATACATTCATCGGGAATTTTAACTTGTACTTCCCAGGTAACCAATAGAGCCCGTAATCAGTTCTATATGCGTCTTAACGACAAGCAATATAATGCATATGAGCATGGTTTTCACCTTAAATGCTATTTAAATGCAGGTTTTGACTCGCTATACGGCCAATTTAATCATGGACCACACCAAAAGAAGACGTCTATGTCGACAATATGTAATTCTTTGGTAGCATGAATTGGAAATGTTTGCAAATGACAGCTAGATCACAGCAGTAGAAATGTTGTGCTGTTCTGGGGAGTTTAGCTTTTAAAATGCTGATTAAATGCTTGATTGATAATGCGAAGGAAAAAATCCATGTTCAATTTTTTGATTTTATTCATTTTCCTGCTTTTGCCTCTTGTATTTTTTTCCTCTCCTGTACTGATGATGATGAACGTTTGCTTTCTGTTTAGCACCCCCTATTTTTCTTATGAATGGGGAAACTCGGGAAACTTCGCTGCAGTTTTTACATTTCCTAGCATGGGATTCGAACTTGCTGCTCGTGATCGACGTAGTTTTATATCACGTTCTTGTATCCTCTAGCCTATATGGATCGTATGGGAACGGTTTTAATATGTGCCCAATATAAACTTCAATGTTCCCAGGTAACCAATAAGCATTGTAATAGGTACCAATTCTGCACTCATACTCTGTATTTAGGATATTTCTATGTAGTATTGGCTATCTGCATGCACAGATGTTGTAAAATATCATACTCAAAGCTACCATTATGCTAGCTGTCTAATATCTGCATTTTTTGGCTGATATGTTATTAGAATAACGCACTGAAAATGCTTAATAAAAGTTGTTAACAGATGGAACTGCAGAACTTAGGTGAAGATGATTCAATCACCAGAGTGAGGGAGGATGCTGGGTTAAGCGAGGATGAATAAACGCTTATAAAAGTCGGACACTTGTCGATTTGTAAACAGCTATAATTAAGCATTTTCAGTGCGTTCTTCTAATAATATTACAAGCAACAAAAATGCAGATATCAGACAGATAGCGGATTCAGATCAGCGTTACGGTAGCTTTAGTATGCTATTTTACAACAGCTCTGAATTCAGACAGCTCAATTTTCTGTAAGCAGGATCGTAAATGCAAGTATGATGCAGAATAAGTGCATATTTTAGTGCTTATTGGTTACCTGGGAA
This sequence comes from Aedes japonicus, assembly GCA_034211315.2. Taxonomy (NCBI): domain Eukaryota; kingdom Metazoa; phylum Arthropoda; class Insecta; order Diptera; family Culicidae; genus Aedes; species Aedes japonicus. Next base: position 6,993 of record JASCZW010003967.1, read on the forward strand.
TTCCCTTCCAGAATGTGGAGAGTGCTGAGACAAGCATTCTGCCTGTTGCAACATGAGCCAATCAATCACATTAATCGGTAGATTATTTGCTCGGTTCTTGGTAACCTGTCGGCATTCAAGCCACAACCAGAATTATACTAACTCAGATGCATTGAATAAATAAAAGTTAGAACGCAACCAAAACAATCCAAATATTTTCGAAAAACAATAATCATGAATCCTAGAGGGTTTGAGCTGTTTGGTGGAATACCTGTAACTAGAAATCAGAAGAAAAATTAGTATCTTCCATTTAATTCCAACTCCTTAGCTTATCTTGATACGCGTATTTCGTGTATCAATCGTACGAATGTGCAGACTTTCAGTGTCTCAGTACTAATAACCTGACTTAGTACGAGACACTGAAGAAGTCTGCACATTGTAGACGAAATACGCGTATCTGTCGAAGATAAGCAAAGGTAGTTGGAATTAAAATGGAATATACTAATTTTTCTTCTAATTTCTAGTTAATAATAATCAATTCTTGTTTGAAAAATTTGTACGTTTTTTCTTACTTCATTAATATGTTTAAAATAAACATAACATGATTTTATTTTCAAACATCGATGATACTTGGGTTTAAACATAAAATTTGTTTGAAATGAAGCAAGTTTATGTTTGCGGCCAGAATAAAATAGATTTATGCTTGGATTTACCTCAGAATATGTTTGTTATGACGGTATTTTTTTCCCGCGTGTACCTAAGAAAAGCAAGAGAAATTTGTTTTGACGGAGCAAATGCTATATTCGAAATTCGAACTTGCTCCGAGTAAAGTACAACTTTATTCATACGAATTTGAGCAAATGCTCAAACAGTTTACTTTACTCAAACTGGCTTTAGCTTGTGAGTAATTACTCGTTTTTATTCATATGGCCTAATGTTTGGTTTTATCATTCTTTCTTTTTTTTTGCCTTTTTTGTATGTACACGGCTACTGATAATGATTCAAAATTAAGTCGAGTTCAATTCAACAGTGAAGAAAGTAGAGTAACGTATGGACTACTGAAATTGTTTAATATTTGAGCAAATATAAGTAATGAGTGACAGTTACTCCAAATCTGTTATTTTCCTCAGTCTATGAGTAACTCCACTTTTTGCTCGAATTTGACTAAATCTTGAATCGATTTAAATGGCCGTCTACGTCTGCATTCTGCATCGCTGTATCATTCTCCTCAAAACCCGACTTTAAACATATTTTTTCGAAAATTTTCTAGTATGTGCGTATAGTATACGTACAGCCTCAGGAGGTGATAATTGTTTCAACTGTTGGTAGTGCTCGTACGTGAAGGCGAGCTAGTTGTTTTGAAAGAAAATATAGTTATTATGTCATTGTTCAAATTTGTTATCTCTCGACCTAACGAAAATTTTGTCGAGGGATAGTGGATAGTTGGTAATGAAGGTTGATATTTACAGCTTTAAAGCGAAAAATACGATTGCAAACTTCACTTTGTTCTGTTAACATGAACTAAAGTCATATTATACAGGTTGTTATAATAGCATAAACTACTCAATTTATTTCTTAAATATGATTTGATTTGCAACAGATACTGTCCATCTTTTTCAACCATGTTTATTGCTAGCGTTAATCCTCTACTTATTGCTTTTGCAATCCTGACTAGTTATGAACTGTCAATATTCTAGCGATCAGTAAGTTCGAGTTTTAATATGATTTTCTCTGTGCATTTTGTGACGTTGTCTTGTTTTGAACAAATGGAATCATCTTTTGTTAAAGAGGACAAAAAAAAATGTGTTCGAAAAATTACAAAACGGACTGCATTCCGGGAACGGGGCTCTGTATAGTAGCCTGGGTCACAATTTCAAATTCAGTCCGAAAACATTTGGGTTGACCAGCTCAAGAACTCTCCTGGTGTGTTACAATGTGTTGAAGTTGGGAAAGGAGATTCCTGAAGATCGAATCGCCTCTCGAGGTAAATAAAACGCACTAAACGTGAAGAAGTGGCGACTGGGAGAATGTCAAAACAATTTCAAAAGTTGTAATTGTATTTTTTCGGTAATAAAAAGTTACGATATGTAATCAACCATGGTTTTGGAATATTTTGGGAGTTCAACAGGCAATATGAGATAATCTGAGGTGTTGTAGGTCATCCAAACTTTTCTTGAGTTAAAAACCTTGAATCTGCAACTGTATCTATAGATTTTTCGACTGTACAAAGTTGCGATATGTATTCAAGAATTGTAGAACCTTCTTGAAAGTCAAAACATATTATGGGATAATCTAGGTCATTTTAAATTAGCCTTGTAGCCTTCAGTTACAATTGGTCGGGGTTCTGTCAAATCGCACCAAGTGCCTATCGAAAATCATCAGTTTTGTCCGACATATTCATACAGAACTTTTAAATTTGAAGATGATTGGTTCATCAGTGGTTCTTGAAATTTGTTATCAATAACCAATTTAAGTAATCCATCTCCATAGTGCACTTAAAAAACTATTCGGTGAGGACTATATCGGATCAGTTACGAGGAATGACGCAAATGTCGCTTGGTGCAACCCCGACCAATTATACATCCTAAATTCTGTACTGCATAATTGTTTGGATGACCTAGAACCCTACCCGAAGATCTAGTGAGCATGGGTAAATTCATATCGTACCCGTAACGCTGGTAGATCACCTTTTTGTGGTGCGTTACGGGGTATCAGATCTACCACCGAACCCTAGTCCGAATTAATTCAAACTAGGGAACATATTTGTTTTTGTAGTCAAAGGAACGTATAATTGGCCTTATTACATTTTATGTCTTGTGAAAAGTGACAATACTCGGGTTGCGCCACCGAGGATGAGCTTGGAATAAAGAAAACATGGTTATTCTTCATTATGTGAATTCTTATTTTCTATTTGATGTTCTATAGTTTGAATTGGTTATGACTAGGGTTCTGATGCATGGTCACTATCGGAGTTATTGTTTGTTTTGTTTGCAATGAATTCGATTTTAACTGATAAAGGGGCGCGCCTCTGAAGAGTGCTGTCGCTCACAAAGGGTTTAAACAACGGAAACTTTCAATTAAACCTGATTCATTGCCAACAAAACAAACAATGACAACTGTAACAACACCAAATACTTCATCATTTCTCAATAGTGATGAAGTAACTCGACATGCACTAAACAAAGGCTACGGGATATACTACAATAGATCAAATTACTGGTCGCAGTGGTTTATGTCCCGAACAGAGGAAACAAAAATTCATATCGTAAATTTGTGTAGTCTGAAAGGCTACTGTTAAAATTTCAGATCCTTATTTTTGAGCTCCAGAACTGTATGGCTGATATAGAGCATCCCAGATCATTTCATAATATCTGCTGATCTTTCAGACGACTCCAGATAAAACATGGTTGAAAACATATCGTAACTATGTATAGCCGAAAAGCTCCTGTTACAATTGTAGATCCTCAGTTTAACCATCTCGGAACATCTCTGATTATCTCTATAGTGCCGGTTGACCTTTCAAAAGATTTAAATTACTTTTTGATTATATATTGCTGATTTGTATTGCTAAAAAGGCTACAATAACAACTGTAGATCTTATGTTATGAACTCAAAAGCAGTTTTGGATGCCCTAGAATATCCCAGATTTACTCAAAATGTCTATTGACCTTTCAAAAGTGAACATAATTGAGCACATGTCGTAACTTTGTATTGCCTAAACAGCTACAGTTTCAACTATAGATCCTAAGTTCTGAATTTGATTTTCCAGAAGACTAAATGAATACGGTTGAAAAGATCAGCAACCATACATAATCGAAAAAGCTTACAAACTGTAGTTACGAACTTCTTCATGTTAAGGATGGTCTAGGTTCAAAATCGGGCTTAACGCATATATTTTTTATTTTTCCCTAGTAGAGTAGTCAATATTCAACAAGTTTGCTGAATATAGTGTTCGTGTTTGTTCAGTGTGATTTTATACAGGCATTATTCTGCAGGGTGAAGTCCATCCACAACAAATTTTATAATTTATCAGATCAGTAATTGGTTGAGAGCAACAACTGATTGTCCCTTTTGCTGATGATGCCCATGTTGCTGATAAAGCAGCGTTGCTATCGGTAGCCCGGTGTCTCCACTAGCATTTTCTGTCTTGTCAGATCTGTTTTAACATATGCCAAGCCACCTGACATTTTTCGATGCTGGGCTTAGCTCTAACAGATTTGTTAAGACATTTTTTATTAAATTTTATCAATTGCACAACAACCCGATCCGGATCTAGAGCAATTATGGAGTCTCTAAAAACAATTTTATGGAATCAAAAACTAAAACAAGCATTACATTGGACTTCGTCATAATTATTTAAAAAAATGTCTGCTTAAAAATCTAACATTTCTGTCAAGAAATATGTTTGAACAGATCTGTCTTAACATCTAACATATGTGTCTCCACTTGCCATATTCTTTGACAGTGACTACAAATGTTAAGCCAGAAAAATGCTAGTGGAGACACCGGGTAAGATGTTGCAATAATGACAAAAACATTTTTATCGTAATGTTACATGAACGCAAGGACATTGCAACCTGTGTGCGAGTCACAACATTTTCTCAAAGAAACTTGTCTCTTTCCCATCATCGATACAACATTTTGTTGTTTTCCTTCGTGTTTTGTTGTAATACATCAAAGTTACAACGTATCATTGTTACAGAGTGAAAGAATAACGGGTGTTTCACTTGTCATAATTTTCGTATGTTTTTAAGTACAACAAGTGGATATCTGACACACTGAGCATTATAAAGCATTTTCAACGAATTCAACAATTGACCGACTAGAAAACACAGTCGACACTTGCTCAGTTCTGTGAAGAAGACTGCTCAAACGTAAAAATGATCGCTGCCGCCCATAATAAATCCCAGCTCACGACGTCGTAAATAACCCTGCAGCAATCTCGGCAGCGTCAATATTATTGATTTGCGTCATAAAAGCTGATCAATCGATGCACCTGAACCGCAAATGTCAAATAACTATAAAGATCTCATCCTTAATCTGTCGTTCAACACACTTCTTCCGGGATAATTATCAACTTAGGATTCAAGGTGGCAAAAACAAATCTGAATGCATCTGCTCTGACGTGGAGGAACCGCCGAAAGACCAGTTTCTCACGCGCGCCAAGTTATACCTATGCCACGAGAAGTGTTTGCTTAAAAATTCTGATTCTAAACGTTCAAGGCAAACGACTGGAAAAAGCTGCAGAATGGACGGAGCTTTTCAAGTGATGCTTCTGGTCGAGCCACCTTAGGCACGTACGCGACCACGACAAAGAAGGGTTTTTTTTTTGTCGGCTTGGAATTGCTGTGTCGCATTTTAACAAGCTGATGGAGGTTTTTCGGCGTGCAGATTGATGTTCTCGAAACGATTTGTCTCGCTTGTCGATTCCCTTCGCAGTCAATCAAACAATATGCTAATGTTGCGTAATACTGAGAGATGGGTCACTCATACCAGTTTCGGGAAATGTTTATTACCGACCGACCGATTGGTGATCGGCACGAAGACGCTATATGCTTTGGCAATTTTGTTTATTTACATTAATAATTTGAACATGTTTGAGGAACTGTTACATTTTATTGAATAAATGGTTCTTTTAAATCTTCCCGTGTATATTTACGGGAAACATTGGACGTTATATAGTTTTCGAGTATCTTCTTTCCGTAAGAACGTCTTGTTTTCAAGTTTGATCAGTCACAATTTCCCACTGACAGAAAAGAAGTTTCTTAAGCATTCCGTTACATATTTTGCAGAACCTTTTTTATTTTTCATTTCTTTTCAGATGCGTAACGGGTGTCCACTAAATAATGAGAACGAAAAAAATGGGTCAGGAAAAAAATACCAGTGAAGTTTTGTTCAAACTGATTTATTTTATTAAAAGGGTCAACTTAAATCTTCAAACTAAGTTTAGTGAATATTGTCATATGGTCCGTGGTCGCCAGTGGCGCAGCTTAGTCGTTATGCTGAACATGACTGTTGGACGGCAGCCACATCGATTTTTCGGATGCAGCTTTGATCCTGTTGGTAAGTTGCTTGGTGTTCTTGGCCTTCCAATTATCCTTGTATACCATGGAGCTCAAAAGACCGAAGAAATCCTCGATAGGACGGCACTGTGGCAAATTTGTCGGATTCCGGTCTTTGGGACATATGGTATATTTTGCTCTCCAAAAACGTTAGCGTTTTTTTGCGTAGTGCGATGATGCCTTGTCCGGCCAAAACACGTATTTGCCATCCGAGTGATGTTGTTTAAGAAATGGGATGAGTATTTTCTGCAAACACTCTCTTTGGTACACCTCCTGGTTGATGGCCAAACCGCTTGGTTTGAACCACGGCTTCGAAATACCCTTATCGGATATTACGATGTATAACATAACCTTCGATTCAAATTTGTGCTTGAACTTATACATTACTTTTGGAGGTAGTAGATTTGTCCTTAGTGTAGAATCGGTCGTTTCCCGGTATCTGAGACTTCGAAAGAGGAAAGTAGCTTTCGTCGTCCAGAACGAAAGATTTTCCGCCGTAATTCCGAGTCATCCAGCGGCATTGGGATTTCACGGTTTGAATCTGCTCATCTGTGTACTCTGGGGATCTGGTTTTCTTTCTACACACTATTCCTTCTTTCTTTAGCGTCTTGCAGATGAGTGACTTCGAACAATGGAACTTTCGGGCTGCTTCCCGTTGACTTACCGAATCCTTGTTGTTGAACATGCTGCGCAGCGAGCGGAGCGTTTTCTCATTCATTATTTTCGCTGAACGGCCGCAACCTTTCTTCCGGGTTACTCTCATGCATGCCAGGATACGGTATACGGTGGATACCGGAACTTTTTCACGACAAAAATGGTCCACCGTGTATTTTTTTCCACGATCTTCGTTCGCTTGAAAGAATTGTACAACGCGCGCGGGCAGTTCTTCCTGTTTCGACGGCATGCTGAACACGACTGAACATGTTAGAGTGAAATAAGAGTGTATGAAAATTTTCTGGAGAGTGCAACGATTTATTCATCTAAAGTGACATTTCTATGCGGCCGTTTTTGTTCTGATGGAAAAGTATTAAAATCATTCTCATTTTTTAGTGGACACCCGTTACTAGGATTTGGGGAGCAAATGGACAGTGTTTGGGATAGAAAAAACAGTGGGATTGTGTATAACATGACCATTGTGAAAATGTCTGATTAGTTTCGTTTGTTTCCTAGTGGAACATTCCAACGCAGGGACTATTCTTATGGGTTGTAGGGTTAGCATAACGAAGTGAGTAAGTAAAGACTGTATTCGATGAAATTTGGACACACGCAATTGTTTGTAACTTTTTAGCGTGTGGCTAAAAATTATTGAAATTTTAACTGAACGTATTTCATTATGTTGTGTCAATTGTGTAATGAGCTTTGTGAAAATCGGTCGAGTGATTTCAGTGATGGCTTCGAATGAAGAAATAGTGCGCCAACAAATTTTGGGCACTCACTTCGAAAACCCAAACGCTTCTCATCGATGGATTGGAAAACAGCTCGGAATCGCACATTCAACCGTATCTCATGTGATCAAAACGTTCAAGGACCGTAAGACAACCAAGCGGAAAAATGGTAGTGGCAAAAACGCTGGCACATCAAATCCGGAGAAGGCCAGGATGGTATTGAACCAATTTAAGCGTTATCCCAACATTTCGATCAGGGATGTTGCAAAAAAGGCGAAAGTTTCAGTTTGTTTTGTGCAGAAAACAATGAAACGTGTACAAGGTCCAGAAGGCACCGAACCGGAGCGATAAACAGAACTCGGTGGCCAAAACTGGTGCGAGAAAACTGTACAGGGAGTGGTTCACAAAACCGTTCTGCATTGTGATGGACGATGAGACCTACATTAAAGCCGACACCAAACAAATGCCAGGACAGGAAAACTACGTCGCCACCTCTAAGTTGGCCGTTCCGGAGAGTGTACGGAAGAATAAGCTGTCGAGAATTCGCCAAAAAATTCCTTGTCTGGCAAGCGGATCTGCGGATGTGGCAAAATAAGTCAGCCCTTCATCACTTCGGGACCGTCAACAGACAAATCTACAAGGGACGAATGCTTCCAAAAACGACTTCTGCCTTCTTGAGATCTCGCGATGGCCTGACACTGTTTTGGCCGGATTTGGCATCTTGCCACTATGGCCCGGCCCGTCTTAGACTGGTACAAAGATAATAATGTAGTTTTTGTACCAAAAGACGTCAACCCTCCAAACACTCCGGAACTTCGCTGAAATTGAAAAATTTCATGAAAGCAAAGCTCGTTAAAACTCCAAAACTGATAGAAAATGAACTTGAACTAAAGAAAGTGCGGTTAAAAGTAAGTAAGCAAGTCGGTGCTATCATTGCCCAAAATTTGATGAAAGGGGTCAAGGCAAAGGTGCGGGCATTTGGGTTGGGAGAATAGGTTCAATAAACCAATGATGTCAAAACTTAACCATTTAGTAGTACTTTATTTCCAGAAAGTTTGAAAAGAATCGGGCTTAAGGAAAGTTTTTGGTGACCTATTTTGTGTCCAAATTTCATCGAATACAGTCTTTATGTTAGAACATTCTATGCTTTACATTTAAGAAATCATTTGACGGCTCTGGAAAGGGGCGTTTGGTTTGAATGTTGGTATGATGCAAGGGTAACGGCTGTGCTGGAGGCCATCATCGCGTAATAGAATGGTCAGGGTCTGTTTGGGAATTCAAAGTCAATAATTTGTGATATTTTTGGTAGTTGGCAGTCACGAAAAGTTTCAACTGATCGAAGTAAAAATCACAAAAATCTATCGAGAAATGATAAATCAATTAGGGTTCAAACTGTTTCAGTATATTTCATTTCACGTCAGTTTTCATTTGACCCCTACCCTTGCGAAGTCCGAGCTAAATAGCTTTGGTGTGGTCCTAATATATCGTTAGACCAGCATTAGGGCATCTTCAACGGCGATCCAAATCGTGGATTGGATTTGTTTTTTTAGACCAAACTCAAAATTATAGCTGCACCGGTGTTGTAAATTTTGTTTTATACTGGATCTACTTTGCATCATTTTAAAACTTGTATATGTTTTGATCTATTCTTGCAGCAATTTGGAACAAGAAATATACCGTTCCAAAACACTACACGCTATTTGATAATACCAAGTATTGAGTGAAATTTCCACTTTTACTAAACAATAACTGAATTTTTATTTTTATATTCTGAGGTATATTTGTGAGCCAAAAAATAACCGTGTTTGCTGCGTGTGATGCTGGCGGTGAACAACAAGTTGTGTTGCTCGCATCGGATGCTGATAATTACCTCTAGGTGCTCCTGGAGCTAGTGAATTGCCTTTTCGTTTCATTCCTTAATTACGAATGCTATAGTCTCAGTTTTTTTTACAGCCACTGCATTTTCCGGAAAACGCTGACTAGATCGAAACGCGAAGGTTCCGAGATTCCGAATAGCATTTCGATTGCTTGGAAATGAAAAGTAATGAAGTCTTCAAAGTAAACTATCTGTTTATTGATAGATGGGTCATGATAAGCACTTGCAAATAGCTCATACAGATAAATTTTGGAGAAACCTCTAGTTGGCTCTAACTGTCGCATAATGTCAATACCTCCCTTGGCATGCGGAAACGCAGAAAGTGCTTCTCGTTGTAGGTTTGCGTGTCGCTTAAGTAGTCCTGGAACAGCTTCTGATGACTGGAATGTAAATCACGGTCAACGTTGGAGCGTCACTCAGGATGTGACCCTCTCCGTTTCGACTCTTGTTTGACGCTGCCAAACTACAAATCAGCATGATCTAATATCCTTTAAATGAAATGCATGCATTCACACACTCAGCCTTCAGCCATACGAAAGAACGAGTATTCCTTGTCGACAGCTAACGACACACTACTGGCATTAATTTTTGGGCAATACAAAATTACGCTACGTGTTAAACCATATGTAATTTTCGAAAGTAAAGAAAAAACCCCATGAGATGAACGGGGATAATCTATTACTATCCTTGAGTTCAGAACATAAGATCTACAGTTGTAACATTAGGTGTGTAGAGTGTGTAAAGATACAATATGTATTTATATTGATTGAATAGTGTGGAAGGCTTACAGACATAATGCGACAATCTTCGGATATTCTAGGTACTTCAAACTGTACTTAAGTTCAAAACATAAGATCTAAAGTTGTAACAAAAGTGTTTAGAGCTATATATTGGGATTCAAACATATTCAATGAATCTTTTGGAAGGGCAACACTCATTATTGTATAACTTTGAGATTCTCTAGAAATCCTCCAAGCCGTCCTGGAGTTTGTAACTTGAAATATACTGTAGTAACAGTAGTGTTTTTAAGCTATACAAAGTAACGTCACGTATTCAAGTATATTCAGTGAATATTTTCGAACGTAAAAATACATAAGAAGATAATCCTGGGATGGTTTAGGTCATCCAAACTGTCTGAGGGTTCAGAACTCAAGATTTAAGTAAATTTTAGGCAATACAAAATAACAATAAATATTCAAACCTATTCAATAAATATTCATAAAGTAAAAAAAACATTACAAAGCAATATGACATGTTCTAGGTCATCCAAACTGTCATTGAGAACATAGGGCCAACAGTTGTAACGAAAATGAATATTTTGGAAGAACAACAGGCATTATGAAATAATCTTCTGATGTTCTAGGTTATCCAAAGTTTCCTGGAATTCAAAACCTAATATCTACAGCTGAAGATTTTAAGTATTGTAGCCGAAGATTTTAAATATTGTAGTTCAAAATCACCAGCTTTTTTGGACTTAGCAAAGTAGCAATATGTATTTGACCAAATGAAGTGAGTCTTTTGGAATATAATGAGATACGTTGGGAACTTATCTTGAGTTCAAAACTTCCGATATACAGTAGCAACCGTAGCTTTTTGGGCTATACGAAGCTACGACAAATATTCCAACAAATTCAATGAATATTTTAAAACATCCTCAGACGTCAAAGGATAACCTTGCTAGTTTCTGTTCATTCAAACTGTCCTTCAATATTTCAGGTCTACAATTGTAACAATAGCTCTATACAGGCTATACAAAGTAAAGTTAGATTGTTTGGCATAGATTATCCCACGATTATCTCATAGTGTCAGTTGGTCTTCCAGGACATTCATTGAATATATTGAATACCTATCATATTATGGTAAAGCGAATATAGCTACTGTTACAACTGTTCATCTCAAGTTCTGATCTCCTGGGCAGTTTGGACGACCGAGCACATCTCAAAAAAATATTTTCTTCTTTATTCAATCATTTCTATGTTATTGAAATTGCTTGTTTAAATAGGCCTGTAAGAGCAGTAGCAAGTTCTTAATATAGTCCTCTGAACCGACTGGTTTCTGGAAGTAAAGTATTCGCAGGCCACAAGTTGGACCTACAAACTCAGACGACTGTGGTTTGCATCAACCCTTCCAGAACAGCATACATTAGATGTATGAGTGGTTCTTCCCTCTAGAAGAAACCTTAGAACATATTATTGAAATAGATCAGTATGCTTAAAAATAGCTTGTAAACTTAATCAAAATTTTATAGATCATTTTCTACTTAACAAGTTTTAAAACTTTGCACAAAAATATTCGGTTTAACAGCAGTCAAGCAACGTCAGAATAAGCTTTTATATTCGATTAAGTGCGAATTTAAAATCTACTGTATAATAAATTAAGATTATTTGTCTCAGAAATATCAGCAAAATATGAAATTCTGGTGTACGAGTTTTAATGGAACTTTGAAATCATTACGGTTTTATAAACTGGTCGAATTTCAGTGTATCCCGATTTCAACTATGTTAGAATTGAGTTTGCTAGACTCATGGGATAAGAACAATCAAATCTAGATTCAGAATTACTACGTGAATAACCTAAAATATGCCCTCTGTCTGATTTTCAATTCGTTCCCACTTTTCTCAACTATTTGGATACTGAAAGGGTAGTCCACTTTTGAAAAAACTGAATCGAACAAAATATTTTTAAAAAAAAGTGAGTGTAAATCGAATATGACTTGATTCTTGTATGTATGTAGTTTCTTCATTGGATTATTTGTATATTGGATAAACGTCTTAAGTTTTCACACCTCTCCCGTTCGATTCGTCATGGACTTCATTGGATTTATTTGTATAGAAATATGAAACATTATTATGAAATAGCTGGAACATTGTAAACACAATTAAAGATGTTATACTATGGGACCACGTGCGTCGCATTCAAGCTAATCTAGAGTGCTGTGACCGACCAGCGCTTTGCATTTGACAAGTTCAATTGATTTAGAGGCAGAACAGCGTTCACCAGGGCAACTAGTTTTTACTTCTCGACTTTTATGAAGTATGGCCATATCGCCAAATTTGGTTGACTATTGTACAATATGAACAAGTGATTTTTTAAAACTTTTTACATTCGGCAGTGCAAAAATAGTGACTTTAGTGACCATTTTCCGAAAAATAGTAACTTTAGTGACTTTTGGATGCAAATAGTGACTTTTTAGTGACTAGACTCAAAATAGTGACCAAGTCACTAAAAAGTGACTCGCTACCAGCCCTGCAGGTGTTGGTGGGTTTAACAACAAGAAATACAACACCGATGTGTGGAACACAAACTTGGTCTATTTTAGCTAGTTCTATTCAAGTTTCGCTGATGCAAATCAGGTATTAAGTTGATCTAAAAATAGACCGCCACTGAAGATGCCCTTAGATAGTAAGAACGTACACTTTTTAGAAAGCATTTGGTGACCCTGAAGAGAACTATTTGGTTTGAACGACGATACGGCCTCTAGATGAAGGCCCTTTTCCAGCGTTCCAACCAGTAATTGTTCCATATTAACGCGCTTCCAAAATTTGCGCATACGGTTGGCATCAAATCGATTAAGCATCAAATCGATTGGGCATCGTACGTATTCTCACTTTCAGTTTCTTATTTCTTCCTAGAAGTAAAACTCGTATCTAACGCGAGTCGTTAACACAACAGAATAACTATTTATAACAGTACTAATTGGAATGTGCAGAGAACGTTACTTAAGAATATCATGCTCGAGGACCAACACGTTGTCTGTGATAGGGAATTTCTTGATACTTAACGGAACGCAAATTTTTTTTAAACATCGATTGATGAATATGTATGCGAAAATATACTCCTCTTGTTAATTTTTTTTAAATACTTGAATAAATAAAATGGCAATCGTAAAAACTGTGTACTGAAAAAATATGTCTACCTGAACTTTTCATGATGACTCTTCGAATGACTCGTATAAAAGTGAGCAAATTTTTTTCATGCTCTTGATTACATGGTACACAGAAAAAAATGATTAATTTTACACGCGCGTATTCCCCTCGTTTAATTCCAAGCCAAAGGAGGCGTGAACAACGCAATTGGTTGTAGTCTTTTAAGTTTTTTTTTTATGAATTTATTTATTTGTACAGGCTCAATCGAATCAACTTTACAGAGCCAAGTTTTCATGTTTATATACATCAGTTATTTTAGAACTAAGGTTAAGGGAAGTCTTTGATGTGCCATACAACAATGTCCACAATCTTTCATACAACAGGCTTGATTCAAGCGTTATCTGGTTTAAATTTACATAAAATATTCCATTACTTTCAGCCTAATTTAGCATTCCCTTTATGTGCATTAGACAACGCAGAAAATTCAATGTTTCTTCTTATCTGTGTAGCTCGGAAACCTTGATGGGTTCTTGTTCACTGTTTACTTATATGCATATTTAGTAAAACTGCAGTCCAAAAAAATATTCGAATGTCTCTTCAGGTGACATCATTTCATGTGAATCTTTGAAAGTCATAAACATCTCAGATTCACTTTCACGATTTTCGAGAACATGACCAATCAAATTCACCATATTTGAATCGCCATGTCTATATGCAAAAACAAGCCCTTTCTATAATGTCAACATTACTGCCGAACATTTCATCGTTTTCCTTTGCTTACTTCTATCACTAAGTTCATCAAATTGTTTTTGTGGACGTCCACGGCCAGTTGAGGTTGAAAATGTTTCTGCGATGTACTCTGCAAGTTTCAAATGACCGTCGAGCCAATCCTTATTGTGCTTCTCAAAGCACTCTTGTTTGCGGTGAGCCTTCTGCCACGCATTGTAAAAATGTTGAGCTACGTACTTCAACTTTTTGAGAAGCCGTTCTTCTTTGGAAAGATCAATATTATATTTTGCCCTGATATATTCAAATGCTTTTGTTGCACTGACATTTGAGATTCTTTTCTAATCTAATCTAATCTAATCTCACACTAACGCAGCCAATTCTTGAAAGCATTCATGGTTTCTTGAATACATATTTTTTCTTGTCATCGGCCAGGCCAACTGCGTAGTATGTGCCGCAGAGAGAATTCCAACAAATAGAGCGATTCCAGAAAGATCTAAAATCGCTCTACTACTCTGAATCAAGGGAAGGAAGAAAGCGTGGACCTCCCGTACCAAACGCTTCCATGTTGAGTTAAACGGTGTGATAATTTGAACTTTATCGTTGGGAGCATAGATGCTAGAAAGATTAGTCTATGCTCCTTTTGCCTGTGGGTGAACTTTTGGCATTTGAACCAAAAGCCTGGCCATAATTACCAAGGTTATAGCGCCTTACCTCGCTCACTGAAATTGAGATTGAAATTTAAAATTTATATAATAATACATTTAGTTGTTATTGTTATTGATCAGCCCCCACCCTGGCAGGCAACTACCCACCGATATGCACTTATAGTAAGCTGAGTGAGAACCTACCCAAGTAACACACAAAACATCTTTTTAGAATGATGTATAATTGTTTGTATCATAAATGTATTATAAACGTATTGCAAAACATGTCAAGTTTGAAGCGGTTTATATCTCTCATATTCTTTATCATTCTGACAAACGGTCGAGCTTAAAATACTTTTTTCACTGCTGCAAGTGATTAATACTTTATAATTGTTCTTAAAAACATGGTTCCATACATTTATAATACAAAAAAAGGACACGCTTTTATGGACAGTTCTATATAGTGTTGAAATTACATAACACCAACCATGTTTTGCAAAACGTGTTCTTTTTTTCAAATTACGATGAATTTGTTGTACAAGATTGGGTTTTCACTGCAACGGGAAGCATATTATAGATACTCAGAGTTTCCTTTTCAACAATCTGAGCTGGCTTAGCAAAGAAGCTACGAACCTATCACGCCATGGACTAGTGTTCAATTCCTACGCTTGGCGGTGTATTATTTTTTTGTATGAGGATATTTTTTTTCCATTTTATGTTCTATAAGGCTTCACTTTTGCGCTTTTTCCGTCATATTAAAGTATGAAATAAAGTATTATAAACCTACATTTATAACCTGTTCTTGTCATTTAACAGTACTTTCAACTTGTTTAATACAAGCTGTGTTGCTTGGGTACATAGTCCAAGCGTTCGTACATACTAATCCGTACAGCATGCCGCCACTTTCAATAACGGGCCCCATTGTCCCATTAGCTTCCGTGCATTGGTTAGGGATAGGAGGAGATTGATAAGGAAAATTTAGAGAGAAGGAGCTGTGGCTGAAAAGAAACAAGCATAACGAAAAATAAAACAAAACAAAAACAAAAACAGGATATTAGATATGGTTTTCAAAATTTGGTAGAAATAAATTCTAGGGTTTTTTTTCATTAGGGCGAATCTGCAATTGAGAGATTCTCTCCGGGCTCGCTCTCTTTCATTCATAAACCAATCACCTTTACGTTTTTCATTCTACTATTTGTAGAGTATGCTAGCCAGCACTGTTGTGTTTCGATCTGTACTAAAGAATGCCTCGTAAGTTTTATAATGGCGCTGTAATGAATGAAAGAGAGCGAGCCCGGAGAGAATCTCTCAATTGTAGATACGCCCTAATAAAAAAACCCTAGAATTATTTGTTGCCTGAAA
This sequence comes from Aedes japonicus, assembly GCA_034211315.2. Taxonomy (NCBI): domain Eukaryota; kingdom Metazoa; phylum Arthropoda; class Insecta; order Diptera; family Culicidae; genus Aedes; species Aedes japonicus. The sequence continues at coordinate 22,896 of JASCZW010003967.1, forward strand.
AGAAACATGATGAAAATCACTGTTCTGCCAGTACCAGGGTAGAAGTATAGATTTGATATCACAGAATAATAACCACAGGGGTCAAGTGAATCCTGCTTAAAATACCGGATAGTAAGAGGCTGTTGAAAATAGGGTGACTATCCCCTCGTGAGTGAAGGAAATTTTCTTGAATGATGGAAAAAGGAACGCGAGATTGATGACGTTTCAGGTACATTACATAGAGGATAGTAGGAGGCAGAAATTTAAGCAAGAGAGAGAGAGAGCGGCGATTGGAAATGGGAGAGGAACCCTCTACTCCTCGCGTTACTATTGCCTGTTGAGGTGGCGGTTTTGTCCGTGCCTTGATGTACCCCGCAGTGGGATGTTTGGCAATGGTAACGTCCTTGGTTCGAGTACTACTTTACCCATGCCCGTTCGCTCAATTTTGGATACTTTTATTCTATTTCCACGGTATATTGTACGGTAACACTGACGGAAGTTTCAACGCTTTCTCTTCATATCTTTCACCCTAGCAAAAATTACTGTCCATTCTTGGTGCCTCACGGTGATGAGCGAACATCTCCTTCTGCATCACTTAAAAACGTTGCTGAAATACCACAGCTTTAGAGTTCCATTACTAGGTGTCGTTGTAAGTTCTTTTTTTCTATCACTCAATTTGATTGAGGCGCATCAGGATGGAAGACCGACGTTCCGAGCTTGTTTCTCGAATCAGAATCCAACAATAGGCACCCATCATTGCTTCATCTCTTGATAACGACATTCCATCATCTTCATTTACTGATGAAAACGTTTGCCGTGCCCATCACCTTCGTCACCAAGATTTTCCAGGAAAAAAATTAATTATCTTCAAAGACATATTCACACCTGTGCTAAGTGAAATAAAATATATAATATATGTTGTTACTAATATGACATTAGTAACAACAAACAAATAATTTTCAATTTATACTTATTTTCTCATAATTTTTGGTTTTCTTATAATCTGGACTTCTGGAGTTTCCCAAAAAGTATGTTGGAACAATTTTCACGCTTCTTTCTCATCTGGTGTCAAAACTGTATTAAATGCGGAATCATTGAGCAGTGTTTTGATTTATGGGCCAACATATACACGTTCCCTTATCTTCGCACCAGATAAATTTGGAAATACTGTTTTCAAGTACTGGACTGCTGGTCCTTCTTTTTGCCACGCTTTGACGATTTTTTTGAATAGCCCAAGCTTTATATGTAGTGGTGCAAGTATTGCTCGTTCTTCATGACTATCCACCCGTAGAACGGCTTTCAACCTCAGCTTGCTGCTATCGATCAATAAACGCTATTCAGCTGGATCACCAAGCCCTTTACGCCATGGCAACAACATGCATTGTCCTTGGTAGAATAATGTTTGTCAAATTACTTGTGACGCTATCTGTGACATGAAATTTTGACCTTCATGCTCAACATGTTGTGTTCTTTCGAGCATGAGGCCAGCAATCGGACTTCCCTGGGATTAGTCGAGGTCTCGCACCAAATCATTAATTTCGGATTGTGTAAACAATTTTGGGTTCCTTTCCAATTCCACCTTGAATTCCTCCTCGCTTATTGTAACGGTTGATTCCTCCTTGTTATTTGTAACGGTTGATGATTCCAAAGCGTAAACGTTCGTTAACGCTTTGAATAAACAAGATACGGGGCTGTGCTTGAATGTGGAACAGGTTTTGTCATAGAAGTCACTTGTTGATAATCAACTGTTTTGTGACGTCCTTGTTGTTTTAACTTTTGTTAAGCAGAAATAACAATCCGTTGCATTACAGAACGGTCGACGCCATATGGAGCGCATGACAATGGAAAAATAGCGACTGAGAGATAACAAATTAGTGATTTAGTAAGCAAGACATTAACAGTTATTAAAATTAGATGATGTAACGAGATGTTGATCATAAAAGTACTAAGTTTATATGAAAGCTACTCAAGAAATGAATTTACCCTGCGCCTGACATCATCCTAGCTAAGCACGTTTTGCACGAACTACATAACGCTTTTGGAATCAACAATTCGTCAAAGTCTCCAGGATCAATTTTAAAATAATGCCTGTGTGAAGTTTGCAACGAAGCAGTGAAATTGACCAGTTATGTAAAAATAAAGTTGAATTCACGTTTTGTCGTACACATGGTTAAGCAATGTTGAAGAAAGAAGCTGTCAAACCGAGTTGATTGCGTCAGGCTCTCGCCGAGCGGTCTCACAAACACTAACGCAAAGTACGTTGTTGAAAATACAGCTAGCAGAAGTTGAAAACAAACTAAAGGTAATGTTAGTAGTGTTTCTGGATTCATGTATGTGAGAATAAATTTGTGGATGTACTCGTACTTATATACGAGTGTTAAATGTCTAATCTCCTCAATACCATTTATACCCAGGTAACCAATAACCATTAGCATATGCGGTAAATCAACCCTGCTGCTAGCATTATATCAGTTTCTTGAATGCTGTCTGTTGTAAAGTTGATTTTTAAATGCTATTTATATGCTTGTAGTCTTTAAGAAGCATTTCGAATGCAAAATAGCATTAATGAAGCATTATCATAGCATTGCAGTAAAGCAGCCGTATATTGGGCCAAAAGCAGCATTTATGTTGCATTTAAGGTGACTTGCATTTAGGTGAATGCTTTACGGCTACCTGTGCATCTTCAATTTCCATGATTTTATAAAAAATACTCATATCTTCGACAACTTTCAACCAAATTCATCCATCCAAAGGGTCATTTTGTTTGGTTTCTAATGGACTTGATGGACAAGGTCCAATTATAGTATGAATTCTAGAATCGTGTTACATACATTCATTTATTTGTTCAACATCACATTTAGGATAAGACATAATCCACAATAGTACGCCACAATACTCGGTTTCCGGCTGCCGCTCTCCAAACTCGGTCACGCCCAATGCTCGCCAGATCACGCTCCACCTGGTCCACCCATCGTGCTCTCTGCGCTCCACGCCTTCTTGTGCCCACCGGATCAGTAGCGAACACCAACTTTGCAGGGTTGTTGTCCGGCATTCTTGCAACATGCCCTGTCCACCGTATCCTTCCGGCTTTGGTCACCTTCTGGATACTGGGTTCGCCGTAGAGTGAAGCGAGCTCGTGATTCATCCTTCGCCGCCACATACCGTTCTCTTGCACACCGTCGAAGATCGTCCTTAGCACGTGTTGCTCGAAAACTCCGAGTGCTTGCAGGTCCTCCTCGAGCATGGTCCATGTCTTGTGTCCGTAGAGGACCACCGGTCTCATTAGCGTTTTGTACAGGGTGCATTTGGTGGGGGGGTGAACCTTTTTAGACCGCAGTTTATTCTGGAGCCCGTAGTAGGCACGACTTCCACTGATGATGCGCCTTCAAATTTCCCGACTCGTATTGTTGTCAGCCGTCAGAAAGGATCCGAGGTAGACAAATTCTTCCACCACCTCGAAGGTATCTCCTTCTATCGTGGTATTACTTCCTATGCGGATGCGGTCTTGTTCGGTTCCGCCTACCAGCATGTACTTTGTTTTTGACGCATTCACCACCAGTCCGACCTTTGCTGCTTCGCGTTTCAGGCGGGTGTACAGCTCTACCACCGTTCCAAATGTTCTTGCGATAATGTCCATGTCGTTCGCAGAGCACACAAATTGACCAGATTTCGTGAAAATCGCACCCCGGCTATTGACCCCGGCGCGGCGCATTACACCTTCTAGAGCGATGTTGAATAGTAGGCATGAGAGTCCGTCACCTTGTCACAGTCCCCGGTGAGATTCGAATCAACTGGATAGTTCACCCGAACCCCTTACGCAGTTTTGCACACCGTCCATCGTTGCTTTGATGAGTCTGGTCAGCTTCTCAGGAAAGCCGTTTTCGTCCATAATTTTCCATAGCTCTGTGCGGTCGATACTGTCGTATGCTGCCTTGAAGTCGATGAACAGGTGATGCGTTGGGACCTGGTATTCACGGCATTTCTGGAGGATTTGCCTTACGGTTAAGATCTGGTCTGTTGTCGATTGGCCGTCAATGAAGCCGGCTTGATAACTCCCCACGAACTCATTCATTTTAGGTGATAGACGACGGAATATGATCTGGGATAGCACTTTATAGACGACATTCAGAATTGTGATCGCTCTGAATTTCCCACATTCCAAATGATCGCCTTTTTTATGTATGGGGCAGATAACCCCTTCCTTCCACTCCTGGCTATCATCCGATGCAAGCACTTGGCTAACTTTTCTGAGCCCATCTTGATGAGTTCAGCTGCGATACCATCTTTACCAGCTGCTTTGTTGGTTTTGAACTGGTGGATGGCATCCTTAACTTCCTACAGAGTGGGAATTGGATTACTTCCTTCCTCTGCTGCACTGACGTACTCGATTTCTCCGTTGCCTTGGTCTCCCATGCCTACATTCTCCACGCTATTCAGGTGCTCATGGAAGTGCTGCTTCCACCTTTCGATCACTTCACGTTCGTTCGTCAGGAGGCTCCCAGCTGTATCCCTGCAGATTTCGGCTCGCGGCACGAAGCCGTTGCGGGATGCGTTGAGCTTCTGGTAGAACTTCTGTGTTTCTTGGGAACGGCACAACAGTTCCATTTCCTCGAACTCCGCTTCTTCCAGGCAGCGTTTTTTCTCCCGAAAGACGCGGGTCTGCTGTTTCCGCTTCTGCTTATAACGTTCCACGTTCTGCCGGGTTCCTTGCTTCCAGCATTACCGCCCGCGCTCCATTCTTCTCCACCAAATTCGACTCTGCACTCCTCGTCAAACCATTCGTTCCGTTGACTCCCTTCCACGTGTCCGATGGTACTCTCGGCTGCGTCGTTGATGGCTGCTTTTACTGTACTCCAGCAGTCTTCTAGAAGGGCCACATCGAGCTCGCCCTCGTCTGGCAACGCTACCTCGAGATTCTGCGCGTATGCTGAGGCGACATCTGAATGCCTCAGTCGCTCTAGGCTGTACCGTGCCGGTCGTCGGTTCCGCACATTGTTGATGACGGAAAGTTTTAGGCGCAGTTTGACCATCACAAGGTAGTGGTCGGAGTCGATGTTAGCGCCACGATAGGTCCTGACGTCGATAATGTCAGAGAACCGCCGTCCGTCAATCAGAACGTCGATTTGCGTCGATTTGCGATTCCGTCTGCTATGGTGATTCCAGGTGTACCGATAAGGGGGGCTGTGTTGGAAAAAGGTGCTACGAATGGACATGTTCTTGGAGGCGGCAAATCTACACACTACCAAAATGTCATGTAAATTTATGTCTCCTGAGACCGACACATGCAAGCGTCCTTTAATACATAAGAATGAGTTGAAAGTGATGAGAAAATAAATTCAAACAAACACATTTTTCGTTGAATTGCGTATGTGTCAGTTTCAGGAGACATAATTTTACACGAAATCTTTCTTTACGTTCTCTGACTTTTTACAAACATGAATTACGTCTCGTGTAAAATTCATAATTTTTAAGTGTGTAGAATCGGGTTATCTCATTGAAAATATTGATTAAACAGAGATTTTTGTGGGAGACTAGAAGAAAAATTAAAAAACAAAACGCAATAGCCTTTTCAATAACTCCAAAATAATATTTGAAATCGGGATATATTGTTTGATTGAACGATGAAAAAGTTATTTAGCTTCATTTTCAAAAAAAAATATTTAAAATTGATGCACAAGATCCAAAGAAATTTACATTTTAGTAAATGTTCTCTGTCCAAAATCCAAAAAATCATTTTTTTTCTGTATCATAAACGGCTCTACCTTAATTTTTTTTTCTGACCACGGCATTGAAATTAGCGCATTATTTTGCATTGGTAATGATCATTATACTTATTTTATCTGTTTAATCAACTCGGTATAGAAAGCACAGCAGATCGAGTTGAAAGCAACCTTCCTGGTATCATCGAGAGTTCCGGATCCAAGCATTTCTTCTGTCGCTACCCCGATATATATTTCAAAGATGTTTCTTGATATCTGATACTCCTAAACTCGCCAGGTGTTTTAGGTAAAATACCTAAGCAAAATACCTAAGAATTGCAAGCAAAATATTTCTCGATAACCAAAATTTGTTATTTCGGATACCTGGGAATACCTCAGAGGTACTATTTTGGTATTGTCTTACCTCATTTTGGTATTCACATAACATTGTGGGAACAATTTTATGGTTTTATCCCTAGGTATTTTACCTCCTAAATCTGAGCTCATAAATACCAAGGCTAATTATCAAGTTATCCGGTTCTGCTCAGGGTAAAATATCTAAGGGTAATAACATGAAATTGTTCCCACAATGTTATACGAATATAGAAATTGAGGTAAAAGAATAATAACCTCTCAGGTATTCCCAGGTATACAAAATACCAAGTTTTGTTATTCGAGAGATATTTTGCTTAAGTATTTTACCTCTTAATCTGAGCTCTTTTATACCAAGGCCAGTTATCATGATCAAAATTAGGTATTCATATGTTGTTTTATCCTGCTCAGGTATTAACAAAACTAGTTATGTCGGATACCTGGGAATACCTCAGAGGTACTATTTTGGTATTGTCTTACCTCATTTTGGTATTCACATAACATTGTGGGAACAATTTTATGGTTTTATCCCTAGGTATTTTACCTCTAAATCTGAGCTCATAAATACCAAGGCTAATTATCAAGTTATCCGGTTCTGCTCGGGGTAAAATATCTAAGGGTAATAACATGAAATTGTTCCCACAATGTTATACGAATAAGAAATTGAGGTAAAAGAATAATACCTCTCAGGTATTCCCAGGTATACAAAATACCAAGTTTTGTTATTCGAGAGATATTTTGCTTAAGTATTTTACCTCTTAATCTGAGCTCTTTTATACCAAGGCCAGTTATCATGATCAAAATTAGGTATTCATATGTTGTTTTATCCTGCTCAGGTATTAACAAAACTAGTTATGTCGGATACCTGGGAATACCTGAGAGGTACTGTTTTGGTATTGTCTTACCTCAATTTGGTATTCACTTAACATTGTGGGAACAATTTTATGGTATTATCCTCAGGTAATTTATCCCCCCAGAAGGACCGTATTGGTATTTAGGAGCTCAGATTAGTCTAATTTAGAAAATTATTTCTACATGCCAGACTTTTGAAATCTGCCATTATTTTTGGCAATTTCTTCTAATTTATTAGTTTCAAATCAAAACAGGAAACCAAACAGGCCAACAAAGGAATGTTTTCTGTCAGAATTAGCCTTTGGTATAATTCTATAGAAAATTTGATCAATTGACGTCATTGGTTAACGTATCTTAAAGAATAGTTTTAATGCCGAAAGTTCTGATATGCAAATGAGCTCCTTTGGCAAAATTAGAATTTTGTCGTGGATTTGACCTTTTCCATTGACGCAAATAAAACCACTGCACGGGACTCAAGCATCAATATTGACGCAAAAGATCTGGCTCTATCCCACGCATCGACTGATCCCTCTTGGAGTAATTGTACTGTGTCCAACTGTCCATCAGCGGAACGAAATTGAATTAACAATCCTCCTGCACGGTCTTGCAATTCCACTCCAATTTGAGTATGATTTACTTACTTCCACGGAAATCATGTGGAGAAAACTAATCTGAAATTTTAAAAGATGTAGTCATGCTTATCACGAACACGAGTGACATTTACTCGGAACTTACGTGAGTAAACAGGAGTAAACAATTTAAGTCACACTCACCGGCCGTGTAATCCAATTAATCTTCTCCGTCGGTGGGCATTTGGCTCATCTATTCGTACCCACAGTTCGTAAAGATTTTAATCGATCCACTTACCGCTTGCTTGACCGCAGGTGCGCGCAATGTTTGTCTTTTTGGCTGCCTCTGTTTTTGCGTACACAAACCTCCCGGTTCCGTCTAAAGTTGTCCGTTTTCTCATGCAGTTGAAAAAAAACAACAATTGATTGTGTTCATCGTCATTGCCGTCATCATAATGCTGATCTCCGGATGAGTTGATGGTTGCGATTTGAGCCAAAAATAGTTTTTCGTTTCCGCAATGAGAAGCTGTTTTTTTGTTTTGTTTTTCTATTTTTGGAATAAGGGTTGAACGACTATGCGGTGTTTTGTTCGAAAAAAAAAATCGAATCAAAGATCGAGAAACAAAACAATCTGCTCAATCAAAATATGATTGTAAAATAAGGTGTAAATTACCAAGCGCAAGAAATAAACATATTTGTGGCAAGGTATGTAGCAAGGGAGGTTTTTCAATCTGCCTGTATGTGTTTTTCGCCATTTTGAAATATTTAACGCCAGCTGAAAATTGGTTTAGGTAAAAAGATCTACAGCAAGCCATGCGTTTGATGTTCAATAACTCAATTATTTTCCATGCAAAACAAACAAACCACCAGTTTTCCGTTTTTTTTTTATCAAAACATCCTTCTTAGTGTCCTCTCAAAGTAACTTTAGGCATGATGAAAACAGGAAAAAAGCAAGCCGACACTGAATGAGCAACTCTAATTACCGGTGTCATCTTGGTTTTATCTACTTAAACGTTGGCTAGGCTGAGCAGCTATAACATGTTATTATCCTGCCTTGAAGACAAATTTCTTTTTGAAATTATGTAACAACCGTTATAACATGAATCTTAGAAAGTGTGAGCTGTTTAGTGGAATACCTGCAACTAGGAATGAAAAGAAAAATTAGTATTTTAGATTAAATTCCTACTACCTTTATTTCTCATTTCTCGTTATAACATGTTATAACTCGGACTCTGAGCAAGGCATTAGCGACACTATGAGCCATTGAAGAGTGACATCTACACAGCTAAAATCAATCTGTAATTTTTCAATAGAATACAACATCCATGCACATAAAAGGAGCACGCAAATAAATGTTGTATTTATTAGTTTTAAAATTTATATGCCTGTTAATATCATTGCATAGAAATTAAAAGCTCGAATGAATTTTACACATGAAGCTTGGTACTGACCTACCAAAATGTCATGTAAATTTCGACTCATGTTCGCTGAGATCGACACATGCAAGCATCCTCAAGAACATAAGAATGAGTTGAAAGTGATGAGAAAATAAATTCGGTCAAACGCACCTTTGGCCGACTTGCGTATTTTTCAGTTCCAGGAGACATAAGTTTACACGAAATCTTTGTTAACGTTCCCTTATTTTTTACGAAGATTAATTACGTCTCGTGTAAAATTAGTAATTTCTTACCCAAGCAACACAACTTGTTTCAAAAAAGAAACATTTACTAAATTGCAACATAAATAATGTTCTATTTTTGTGTATTCACCACGTTAAGTTTAACTGAACTGCAACGAGAAAAGCGCAAGAGGTGGAGCTTATTTGTAACCTTCCATTGTTGCAACGATGTTGCAATAAAAGCACATGTTACATATTTTCTTTGAATTCTTTGTTGCGCCAAAGTAACAGATGCCATTAGCTTTGTTGCAAGTAACATCATCATCATGTTGCTAAAAAGAAATTTTCACGTTTCACGCATGTGTTTTTATTAGACTCATCTAAGGGTTTTCTCAATTTATTATCGCTTTTATTTTTTATTTTATGATTTGTTGCAAATGTGATGCAGGAAAATAATTTCATGGACTTAGCGATTATTTGCAACAAATTAACTTTTTAAGAGAAACGATGTTGATTTAATAAAACCCGTAAATTAAATCACTTCCTAATAGTGATTTTTCCAACGCTTTCAGATGCATTGTAAACTATACAATTTTACCTCGAAAAAAAGAAAGCGCTCTACTAATTTCTAATTCTGGATTATTGTAATTGATGAAAAAAAAATTGGAGGCGTACGTAATTTAACAAAAACTACAAAATCGCATATCATTCCAGTCGTGTATCATTGGTGATCTTAATTTGGTTGAAATTTATAGGTTCTCGGTGGCTATTAATAAGAATAAGCTCATTATTTTGCATTGAATAATTTATCCATTGTATTGCAAATGGCGATTGCATAGAGAAATGGTACAGTACATGATCGAAGTTTGAGGATACTGACAAAATATTTTTTTCATTTTATATTTCATATCGTGCCCAATTGTAGTGTGTGTGTGTGTGTGTGTATGTGCATGTGTGTGTGTGTGTGTGTGTGTGTGTGTGTGTGTGTGTGTCTGTGTGTTCGCACCAATTTTAGAAAACAGGACACAACTGGAAGCTAGAGCCTTTCCTCATAACGTAAGGTTTCCCAATTTTGTCAGATTTTTTTTTCGATTTTGTTTGCATAACATTTCTGTTCTTAGGCAAAAATTTTAAACTGTTTCATTTCAAATGACTCATGGATGTTTGTCACACCATTTTTAGAAGTCTGTAAACAAACGGCGTACAGTAATTTCATGATTTACGCGGTGGGCGGTGCCAGCCACCCCATAATAGAGTAATAGAGACGATAGGAACAAATAATAATCCTCAAACGAAGTGCTACAGTGGATTGAAGTAATTAAAAAAAGTTGTTTGTATATTGATACGAAGCTGAATCAGGTCTGCCCTTGGATATAGAGATGGTGCGCGTCACAAAATTTGGAATAAAGCATAGGGACGATTCAACAAAGACGTCCACTGTTTAGGGGGGGGTGGCAAGTGGGGTTGAGGTTTTGTGACACTACGTGTAATAGGTATTGAAAAATGTTGGGCAGAGGGGGGAGGGGGTTGAAAACTTGGAAAATTGATGGACGTCATTAGATTTCCGGTGTTTTCAACAAAATGTTGTGTCTACTGTTACGATGCAAAGTTCCAGAACACATGAAACCTGCAAAGTATTTAGTTTCCGAGATAAAGGGATTTAAACATTGTTTTATAAATTTATCTTAAGTTCTTTTAAGAACTTTCCTTATGAAAACTAATAAAAACAAAAAAAATGATTTTAGGAAGGCGACATTCTACCAACGTTTTCTAAAACACACAAAGAATCGTAGACATTACTTATTCTTAGACTATTTTTATTTTAACTTTGATTAAAATATTGAGAATATTATATTATAATATTGAGAATATATATTTGTTTAGTTAACGTGCAATTCAGTTTCAGGTGCAATTCAGTTTTCAGGTCTTCGGAAACTTCAAAAGCAATTTACTTCATCAAATCTTTATAGATAGCCCAAAGCTCGCACAATTTAATAAAAGGAGGGTTGTGCACAAGGAACGACCGCATGGTTGACGTGGGATAACGTTATGGTAGTTATTGCTTCAATTGTTCAATTTAATTGGATGGTATTCACGATTTTTCACAGGCACAATATATTACAATCATCATTTGTTTCACTTCTATTATTTCTGTGACATGATAGGAACATAGTGGCAAAAAAAGTTTCTTTTCACTAAATAGATTATTAATTTAATAGAAATTAATTTAACAACGGTCTAAGCACGTCCACCACTGATTGCACCAATTTTCCTTCAACACCTTCAGTCATAGCCAACGATCTATTTGTTGACGTAATCGGTTCAATAGGGACGATGTGTTAGTAACAACTTTCTCTAAAGAAACGATAACTTTCTCAACAAAAATTTTAATTGGCTCTCAATCAACTACTAGCACCTACTAGTATAGTGAACCGTTTAATTTTGAAACCTATTTTAATACGTTCAAGCACAATATCTAATGATTAAGTAATTCCCAACCATATTTTAAAATAATCAATGTGCTCTAAGATGGCTTTATTGATCATTTTTACGGATGCTCCCTTTTCCGTAATACCTACCCTAGAAATTCCTTGCCTTCAATAACCTCCACATGTCAAATTTAGCGCCATTTCCTTGATTAGTTCTCGAGTTATGCAAAAATATGTGTTTTATTTGTAAGGGACACCACCACTACCAGTGAAACATTGCCTGCCTCTATAAACCTCCACATGCCAAATTTGGTTCCGTTTGCTTGATTATTTCTCGAGATATGAATAAATTGGTGTTTTATTTGTATAGGAGCCCTCCCTTCCAGAAGGGGGAGGGGTCTCAAACTACCAACTCACTTGCTTTCATAAATCTCCAAATGCCAAATTTGATTCCATTTGCTTGATTATTTCTCGAGTTATGCAGAAATTTCTGTTTCATTTATATGGGAGCTTCCCCTTCCAGCAGGGGGAGGGGTCTCGAACCATCTTTGAAACATTTCCTGCCTTTGTTTACCTCCGCATGCCAAATTTGGTTCATTTTGCTTGATTAGCTCTCGAATTATTTCTGTTTCATTTGTATGAGAGCCCCCCTTCCAGAGAGAGGAGGGTCTCGAACCATTCTAGAAACATTTCCTGTCTTCATTTACTTTCCATGCTAGATTTGGTTCCATTTGCTTGATTAGCTCCCGAGTTATGCAGAAATTTCAGTTTCATTTGTATTGGAGCCCACCCTTCCAGAGGGGAGAGGGGTCTTGGACCATCTTAAGAACCTTCCCCTGCCCCAAAAACTTCTGCATGCAAATTTTCAAGCCAATCGGTTTGGTAGTTTTCAATTCTATAAGGGTCAGACAGACAGACAAAAGTTCATTTTTATATATAAAAACAAATTTATTTTTACTAATTCACTTTATCACTTTTCAAAAATCAAAAAACAAAACGTTACTATTTTTAAAAAACTGAAAAAACTTGAGAGCTTTTAGTAGAACGCGAATCTAATTTTACTAAGGCGAGCAAATACCTTTAGAGTTCTACTAGTTTGCTTATCTTTTAACAGATATGCCTATTTCGTCTGCGACTTACAGACTTCTTCAGTGTTTTGCACTCGACTGACTTTTTTTAGTTTATTTATTTATTTATTTAATTATTTATTTATTTATTTATTTATTTATTTATTTATTTATTTATTTATTTGTTTATTTACTTGTTTATTATTTATTTATTTATTTATTATGACCATTTGACCTGATATGTGATTTTTTACCCTTGTTATTAAGCGTGGGTATAGCGATCGCTCGAAAAACTGACTTTCGGACTGATGCCATTCGACTCAGCTCGACGAGATAGGAAAATGTCTGTGTGTGTATGTGTGTGTGTGTAAATTCTGAGTGATATGGAGTGAGGGGTCAACTTTGACCTAAACAAAGCAAAAGCTATCATGCGGTACATAAAATGACACAAGAATTCAAAAACCATATCAACAGAGGCCAGACATAGTATCTAGGACTATATTGGCCACTTCTGAATACGTTCCAGGTAATCCCGGAGAACATACCGGGGGCCAAAACGGGACTTGAGCGTTTCTCGAAAACAGCTGGACCAATTTGGATACTTCCAACGCCAATCGATAGGGATTCTGGTCCCATTTCATCCTATCGCATACGTTATTGATCAGATAACCGGTTTCGAAGATATGGCTGGAACAAATCTGGGGCTATATGGGCCATTGGATCAATTCTTACAATAAAGGAACCAAACGTATCGTGCAGCACATCAAATAACATCGACGTTATTTGATGTGCCGCTGACAAGTTTGGTTCCTTCTGATAACAGAATTCGATAATAAGAGCAATGCATGGTGGTTATATAGAGTGTCTAGAAACACATTGGTCACTTCCGGATATGGTCAGGATAAGAACGGTCAGATCGCACCATAGGTGGAAAAAACCAGGTTTTCAAGTTAAATATTACCAAAAGAGATCTAATTATCTTCTCATCATTTCTCCTGAAGATGTCGGGAAGCTATCTTCAAAACATGTAACACTGTACGCATTCGTAAAAATCAAATACAAACAATTCTGATACATCTTGAGCATATAATTGCCCACCCAGACCACGCACAACAAATCAATATTATTTTTCATTTGTCTCCCCACCTGCGCGCATTTCGGATGAGCGGCACAGCTACATACAAACAAACACATTTTTCGTGCACCCAAAGCAAAAAAGTCTGGGGTGATAATTTTTCCCCGAACATATCCCGTCACACAGCTTACTGCCAATGCCTGAGAGCACCCAGCGTCTGTTTCACGGACACTGCATCGTCTAGCAGTCTTCTCAAATGTATATCAGTCGCGCAAAGTATCCGTGTATACTCTGTATATTCTCTCTGTACTCTGCCTTACTGTTTGTACCGCAACACATAAATGCAAACCCAAACTGTGCCTTTGGTCGAACATCGATACTCAACAGATGTACACACTGGGTATATTTTATTGTTCGTATACTTCTCCCAATGACACGGTTTATTATTGCGCGGTACATATCCCTTGAGCAAAACAAGAGTCGGGAGAATTTCATTTCTGCACTGCTTCTCTCTTGCACCTTGGCCACTCAACAAAATATAGCACGAGCACAAACGTAGCACACACACACACACACACACACACACACACACACACACACACACACACACGCACACACGCACATTTGAACTTTTTAATTCTGCGAAATTTGCGAAAAGTGCCCAAAAGGCATTTTTTGACTTTCTTGATGCTTGTTTTCGTTATGATATGTGATTTAATTCTAATTTTAGTCAAATTCGGTTCAAACTTAATTTAAATTTAATTCAAACTCAATTTAAATTCAATAAAAAAAATAATTTTATTCAAATCGAAATAAAACTTCCCACATGAAAATCATATATCCTCATAAATTTGGTCGGTAATGTATGTTTTATTGTTAATTGAAAAAATGTAAAAATGTTCGTTGCATATACGTTGCAATTATGTAACAATTTTGAATGCTTTTCAGAGCATTTCACTTGGTGCAGATTTTCAATTGCAAAACTGTTGCAAATGGCGACATTTCAACTTGTAACATCAATGCATCAATTTATCAACATATTTGAAACTTTATGTTCATCATGTTCCTATTATGCAAATTTCAAGTTATAAATGCATGCTCCATGTATGGTTCACTGGTATCTATACAATTGGATAACAAAAAACATAATTGAAACGTTAAAAATACTTGACAGGTTTTGAGTTAAAGAGTACTGCAAACATATTTCATTAAGTCACTAGTTGTTCCAAGGTAACGTTTCATCGTCGATTCGTCGCGTATAGTGAAAAAAAATGGATTTCATTATTTTTTTCTATGTTTTAGATAGATCCATAGATCTTGCTGGAAGTATCACATATGAAGCATCTCAATTTCACATATAATGTTCTGCTCTCAACAATTAGACCATGATCCAAGAGTTCATTTAGCTCTGTTACGAATGGTTCCAGGAATGTGTTGATGTCTTTCGGCTTATCTATAATATTCGAAAATTTAAACTCTGCACGGTTAGATACTGCTCAAAGTTGCAGGTGCATCCCATTTGTATAGGAAATCAAGAAAATATAGGATTCGCATGCAATTATGAGTAAGTGTAGTCCAATGATACCTACAGA
This sequence comes from Aedes japonicus, assembly GCA_034211315.2. NCBI lineage: Eukaryota > Metazoa > Arthropoda > Insecta > Diptera > Culicidae > Aedes > Aedes japonicus. The sequence continues at coordinate 38,148 of JASCZW010003967.1, forward strand.
GTCCACAAAATATCCCAACAACTAGAGGCGGTACACATTCTTTCAGTTCATTTATGTTTACTAAAATAGGCCAAAATGAAGCAGTTGAGCTTTTGTAAGCTGGAAGTCCATCAATGTTGACGTTGAGAGATATGGTTGTGATGTTTTTAATGTTCGTTACAGCTTCAGATAAAATCCGTTTCAGGCTATAATGCCAGTATGCGCCTCCTAAACGTTCATCATGTGAAACCGTTGTAGCTCGCGGTGTTTTCACTAAAGTTCTTGCATCTTTAGGTAACGTATTATCAGTGAAGTGGCATTTCAAAATGGTTAAAAGTGAGGTGATAGCTGTATGTTTGATTTGGAAATTGATAGCCCAGGCCCTCAATTCATTGCTCAAATCCGAAGGGTCTGTAACTTTGGTTTTTATGGATTCATCATCATCGTCGCTCTCTTCATCATGATGGCAATTATTGTCACTGTTCTCTTTTGAGTCGTTGGCATCGTCTTCATTATTGTTGTAACTTTCTCCGTTATTGTGATCATTGGATTGAATTGCTGGTTCCGTTGAAAAATCTACTTCTGGCTCGTTCTCATCCGTAATTTCACTTATTTTGCTGCATGATGATGCATTGGCTAGCAACATGCGCCTTTTTTGCTTTTCGAAAACTTCCATTTCTCTTTATTTTTCTTCCACAACTTCCTTTCTGCTTCCCTATTTCACTGTTTTCCATTTTTTTTGTGAGAAAAAACTATCTTTTAAGCTCTTCAACAGATCCGTTGCACCCTTGTCTTGGTTATAATTTACAACTTATTGTCATTTTGTTATTAAACTGGAGCATAAAGTTGCATACACTGAACTTTATTTTAAAAAATCACATATTGCAACATAATTGCGACATACTGATGAGTTGCATAAGCTGTTGCTAGATGGTTACAAAAATAAAATAATATCATTGCTGCAACTTCATGTTTCTCTTAGTTTCAAGAAGGGTTTTGAAAACTTCAAGGTTATGAGTGCATTATTGGAACAGAAATGCAATCTATTCAAGCCAGTTGCAGTTCTGTTCCAAAATACAACATGGAATTATCATACTTATTTGGAATATAACAGCAACTTCAGATTTTTCTCATTTGAGGCAACTGTTTGGCAACTGTAATGAAGTTTCATGTTTTATTTGTAACAAAATACTAACTCTGATGCAACAACAAATGTTATTTGTGCTTGTTTAGAGCCTAATTTGCAACTTATATAAATAAATATATTTTGAGTACATGTTTCGCCAATGTGTGTTTACTTGGGACAGCGCTCCCATCCTGCTGTGAGGACAACGTTTTGGTCCTCGGATAAGTTGGCCTAGTGTTACCCAGGAAGCACTTGGGTCCTTTGAAATACCGATAAACACTTTGATATTTGATTTTAACTACAGCATCAATGAAACCAGGCGGCATTTTCAAACCGTTGGACGTCACCAAGCCAAACAAGAGGAAAGCAATCTCTTGGAACAGAGTCAGCTCGTAGTTCGCTGGCCCAGATCCCATCATCAAGTGGCGTTTCACTCTGGCTCTGGAAGATGCAGTGCAGGTCTTCTTTGATGATTCTCCGCAGCACATTTCTCCGAAATATTGGCTTCATTTGCAAGTTTTCCCTATGGAACGCACCGGGTTGCGAGCATTTTTACACGGACCGATTTGATCTACGTTCAGCGTCGCGTGCAAGCGCGGACGTCACTCCAGCTTCGCTGCTTCGGTTCATCCTGCAGGGACTTTTTCATACGGTATATACTGTTGCCAAATGGCACCATACCACCCTGACAATCTTTCTCCAGCTTCTTCTGGAGCGAGCAACAAACTAGTGATCACTTCTTTCGCGAACATTTTGACGAACTTGCAATAAAACAAATAGAATATTTGTATGCAGCAGTAAGCGTAAACAAATACAATTTCGAGAAAATTAAGTCACTAGCTACACGAACTAACCGAATACTCAAGTTTTAGTATTTTCGCATTCTTTTCTGCTGCACCTGTATATTTATTACAAGTGAAATTTGGTTTGAAAATTGATACATCTCCTCCGAATCAGACGATATATATACATGGTTGGTTAGTTACGTTTGTATCAAATGTAACAAAGTGCTGGCAGCTACATTCACTGTATAAACTGCCCGTGTATTTCCACCTAAAAGGTGACGTAAGATGTTATGTGGGTGCGTGAGAATGTTTGGTGGGGTCCTTAGTTGCCTGATGTACAAAAGTTGTGCATGAGCTGTGGTTGTTGATTAACAAATTTTGATCAGACCGCATACAATAAATGCGCGGATTTCGATGATTGTTTGTGTAGAGTTGAAGAAAAAACCCCGTTTATTGTAAAAATTTCCACGTTCTCGTGGAGAAAAAGTATTCTCTGATTGAATGCTCCACTCATTATGATGTGTCACGGCTTTGCAATCTTTGACGATTAATGTAAATATTTTTTGGTGGTAGCCATAATTAACGTTGCTATAACAGTAGTATGACCACGGTTATTTTTGTTGAAATTATTCCTTCATAATCCTCTTTTACAATTCACTGTCACTGTATCGTTGATTGGATTGTTGAAAATTAATTAGCCTTCAATATTATTCTTGTTTCATTGTCCGTTACTCCACTAATCAGTGCATCAACTTCAGCTTTCGCCGCCATTTTAATGCTTGAAACATCTGGTGGAACTTGCCATATACTTTAGCTTATTGCAAAAAAATTCTGTTGGTTTATATATATTAGCCTGTTCAATTTTGCAACCACGGTGTCTGAGGACTAAACTTTAACTATTTTCAGTGTTTTACATACATTAATTGTTATGTTATTTATTCTCCGTGCGAGGATAACGATTATGATGTAGAAGGAGATGTTCGCTCATCTACCATGAGGCACCAAGAGTGAACATTAATGTTCTTTTGGCTAGAATGAAAGATGTGAAGAAAAGTGAAAGTTCCGTCAGAGTGCGGCAGGTAGGAAATCTAATAGATGTTTTTTGAAAATTGAGCGAAAGGGCATGTATCCAATGGTACTCGAACCATGGACGTCAATCTTTGCCTAACATCCCACTGCGGGTAGAGTTGTAGCAATGGAACAAGTCCGCCACTTCAACAGGCCTTCTTCAAACACTCTTTCTGATAAGATATCCTTGTTGATTGTGCCTGTAGTGACGAAAAGATTTACTTTTTTGCGACACGTGCAAATTGCTTGCCACTCAAGGTATTTTTGGGAAATTTCGATGCCTTCTTCGTTTCTGAGATGCTCAGCTGTAGCATTTCTGGCCATAGCAGAATAAAGCCAGCCCTGGAAGCTGCTTGAAATCCTCCAGGACATAAGTTTCATCGTCCATAACAACGCATGAAAACTTTGTCAAATATTAGCAGTAAAAACTTCGGGCCCGTGATTTTGCTGCCGAAGTTTTGTTTGTCGTTGCGATTTGGAACTGTTTTTACTCTATACGACTTAAGTCCCAAACGTTGTTTTGATTTTGGACAAAACCAGACGACATCCCTATTTTACGAACCACCGTTCGAATGGAAGTCACTTCTTGGTTTCCTCTCCATCGTCAAACGTTCCGAAAATAGATTTGATGCACATCATGAACAGTGGATTTAGGAAATCAATGTTTTTGCAAGGTCCCGTATTGACAAGTCAGGATTTGCCGTACGCCCGTTACAAAATTCGCTCACGCACTTGTTTATTTCGTCGCCATCTTGAATGCTAAACATGAAATGTAATTATCAATCAAAGTCTTTTTCATAAGAGACTCTCAGCTATACCACAGTGAAATTTTTTATTCCTACGTGCAATATTTCAAAAGTTACAATTATTTGAAGGTGTGCGGATTAATGTGGATACAGACCTTAGCAATGGTTTAATTTCTCTTTTCATGTGCTTTTTCAATAATTCACGCCACAGAACAATAGGTTACCGAAACAATAAATAGCACGCTATGCCCGAAAAACAGAACCGGCATCCAGGTGATACGACGCACATGGAGACTAATAATATACACTATGTTAAAACATTATAGACTCTCCTATTTTCTGTTTCAAAACCAATCAAGAACAAAGGGTGAGTTATGTCAGTGAAATAGCTGCAAAGTTGACTAGGACTTCTTGTTGGTGTTTTTTTGACGGGATGGAAAATCTACAAACAGACTCCCTGAAGAACTCAGGGTGTGGGGATGAAGGCGCCAACTCCTCGACCCACTAAAAACCCACCCGTGCCTCGAGCCCCGGCCCTCCCGGAACCACGTTTCGGTATTACTTCAGGGAGGGGCTGGTGTGCTTTACGCACCCACTATGTCTAACTACATAGGTCTTTAGTAGTTAGCTTCGCCGACTTGACGCTGATTTGATCGAGATGCTCCTGGATCCAAGCAGGGTTCGGGACGTCTGGTGGTCAATCCAGATTGTCCGCGATCTCCCTATCCGACCACTTACGGTACCTGCCGAACCTCGCGTCGTATGGTCCCTCCTTCGATCGAGAAAGTCAGGGCCAGGACCGGGGTTGGAACGTCTGGGAGTGCGGCATTACCCCAGGATCATTCCTGTTCCCCATGTCACGACCGCTTACGACCTCCTGCTGGATCCCGCGCCGTATGGCACCTCCTCCGTTGTAGTTCGTTTAGCCGTTAGGGAGCTTAACGTTTCAGGAGTGCACCGCGGGAGGCGAACTACTTCCACACCCCACATTCTTGTTGGTGTGAAAAGAATGATGTTTGGGTATGTTAAAACACGGACATAAAATCCATACCCAGATCCATAAACTGCAGTCATGAATTCGAGAACAAGCTAAAATACACCATTGACTGAATCACGTAATAATGAACTAAATAACGTTTAAAGGTAAAAATCTAAGAACGTTAACGGTCCGTTTTCATATTCTAGAACGATTTTTTCTCAGTGTATGATTCGCTTCTTAAAAGTTATTTGGCGGCCCTGGGATACAACGTTTGGTTTGAATGTTGTTATATTGAAAGGCAACGATTGCGCAAGCTGTTATGATTGTGTTGATACGATCGACCAGCCAGCATTTGGTGGACCTGGAAAGGGCCTTTAGGCTTAAATGATGATACGGCCTAGAGCTGTAGGCCTTTCAGTTGGCAACGCATTACTTCTGGCTGTATTCAGTCTCGCCCGATAAACACGAGCTCTCTGGGGATCTGTACACGGTCGTTTCAGAGGATCTTCCATATATTCGATCTTAACGCGCTTCCGAAATTCGCGCATACGGTTTTCATCCAAACGATTCTCACATCTACAATTTCTCAAAACATATTACTTCCGTAGAAGTAAAACTCTATCAACGCAAATCCAAAAACACCACTTTTACCCTCCGTCAGAGGTTTGAACTGTTGGTGGAATACCTGTGACTGGAAATTAGAAGAAAAATTAGTATTTTCCATTTAGTTCCGACTTATTAGTACGAGACATTGAAGAAGTCTGCACATTGTAGACGAAATAGCGTATCTGTCAAGATAGGCAAAGTAGTTGGAATTAAATGGAAAATACTAATTTTTCTTCTAAGTTCTAGTTACTAAACCGTGCAAAAAAGACTAAATAGAGTTGATAAATTCACATACCTTACACATTTAAATTGCTTCGATTTTGTCTTCATGTGTAACCTTTCCATGCAATGGTCAAAGTACAATTTTTTAAATTTTTGAAAAAATTGTGAAATTTTGAAAAACTGCCATATGATTACTCCTTGCCCAACACGTTGAAATATAGTTAGAATTAGTACTAATTGGAATGTGCAGAGAATGTTTATGGAATATCATGGTCGACAACAAAACGTTGTTCGTGATAGCGATTTCTTGAAACTTGCCGGAACACAACGTTCTTAAAAGTTTCCTACTCGATGGATAAATATGTACACAAAATATATTCATCTTTTGAGAGTAAAATTTTAAATACTTGAAATAACTATAAATATGATAAATTAAATTAAATGGCAGTCGAAAAAGCCTCTAGTTGCAGAAGCAAACATCTCAAAAATTAATCCAGAAACGATCGATCCAGTGTTTAAATTTTTCGTGGCGATAGCCATTTCTAAAATGTCTATTTGGCATGCTTGGAACCGTTTAAATGTCCGAGCCGGTCAAATTCACATTAAAAACCTTCTCGGGCTTTTAAAGAGACTAGTTATTTTATCCGTTGCACGTTGGCCCCATTCTCCCCTTGGCACACATAACATAGTCGCCGAAGGACTTGGCTTTTTCGCCACATCTCGGACTGATGCTGAAGGATGGCGCATCGAAATAGTCCCTTGCCTTTCTATCGAATGTAGGGTCAGCGGGACCAGGTTTCTAGCCCGTCACGAGGAATCTACGAGAGAGCACTGTATGTTGATACTTTTGTAATGCGGTTTGAACTGCTCCGACGCTGACACCTTCTTCCATCGAGCTTTCTGATCGAAAGACCACTGGCGGTGCACCGTTCTTGAGCACAATTCGTTTTCTTTGCTCGGGAGATAGACCACACAGTTTCAAACGTCCGTGCGTAAAGATTGAGAAAATTGACAACATCAGCTTAATTTGAATGTAAACAACATGACGTAGCGCAAAAGTTGGTTGAATACTGCACGCATTTCAAATTGAGGGTTTATCATTAGTGTATTTATAATTATCGGAACAGTCTATAATACGGTTTTCCGTTAATGGCCCAATCAGTGACCATCCAATATCAGAATTCCATGAACCATCTTCATTTCCTCAGGCCTGTTTTCCCGGAAACGGAGACCCCCAACCGCGTTACCAAGTATCCCATCTTCTGATCGCTGTTCGTTAAGTCTGTGCTTGGCCCCTTCAGCATCAGTCGATTGCAACAATTTTCGTATTTTGATCCAATCACCACACGGCGGCGGCGGCGGCGTGGGCGGTGAGAACTGGAACCTGCACATGCTAACCTTTCATGGGAAAAATGGGCGCGCTGCGAGAAAACTCTTGACTCTGATTACCTTTTGCGGTTTTGCGGCAGGTGGTGCGCGTGCCAAGGATTGTTCTGATGATGGTAGGTTTCGTACCGGAAAGGCAATGTCAGGGTTTTCCCGTGCTACCTCCATCACGTAAACAAATTGTTATTACATCTGAACCTCGTTCTGCCCAGGAGATTTGAGAATTGAGATCTAATGGTTTGTTTTTCTGCAGCCTCGAGCTGGAACGCTAATCAAATTTGCAGAAAGAATCTCGTTAGCCTTTGGGTGGAATGAGATGCTTCATCGTGAGATATGGGAAATTAGCGTCGATTTTCGTCAAAAGATGAAGCACACGTTCCCAGTTTAGACGTTCCCGATGTTCCGCTGACCAAGATGTACATTGGAGCAATGCCAAGCGAATAAATCCAGTGAACAGTTGAGAAATTCCTGGAAACTAAAAACAGACCCTTATCATCACTCAACCGTTGCACGTTTGTTTGAAATGGAATGTTTGGAGCTCCATTCATCATGAGGATTTTACACTTCGGAGTCATAAACGTAGCCAGGATTTCAAGTAGGGGCGGCAAGCCAATTTTTGGAGAGAGAGATAGAGAGAATTATGCCGACAAGATCAGAACAGGTTTCTAAAATCGAACCATATTAAATAGGAACCATGCCAAAATTGAACGGGTACTGTAATATATCAAAATATTCAATTAACAGTCATGTTGGATTTTTGTAGAGAATAACCACCGAGTTTGTTTACAGTTTCTACTGCAAATATATGTACTTTTTCTCCGGAATCCTCTCACCCATGTAATAGCAAAGCAACTACCGCAGAAAAACCGTTTTTTAGTCACCCTGCTCACATCGTTTCAATAGAAGATATTTTTTCAATGAATGTTCAAATATGTTATAAGTGATAAGCGTTTGAGAAATTATTTGAGTTTTAGTGATTTAAAGCTTATGGTTTGTGTCCCCATAACTTACCTCTAATATTATTATTTTATCTGACATTATCAAACACAAAAAATTAAGAATGAACTTTAAAACGACATAAGTCATAAATGTAAGCATGCAGTGATTTTTGTGCGAAATTGTTGCCATTATCAATACTTAGGGAAATTTCATTCACCATTGGGAAAAAATTCATATGCGTTCTATCTACTATTCCTCAACATTTTTGAAATAGTTCAGATACATCGGTTTTGTTTTAAAACCGGTTTATCTGATATGATCGAAAGTGAAACACGATCTGTCGAAACACGGTGTATGTAACAATCATGTGTATCTGAGTAGTATAAAACCAAAATGGTGTATAATTGAGTTGCATTACAATTGTTGTTAGAATTAGAGAAAAAACAACATTTTGCATATTTTTTTTTCAGGGTTATTGCGGCTGCACATTCATTTAGTTTTGTTCGTTTTATTTACATGCTGGAAATTATTACACTCACTTCTGAAAAAAAATTCGATTGAAATGGATCAAAGAACTGTTTTATACTGCTAAGAATTTACAAAAGTCGTTGCGCAATTTACAAAATTTGCACTTCAATCCACCAACAGAAGCACTGTTTTGAAATCAAATTTAAAATGAAAAGTAATCAACATCGACATTGATAGTAGCTTTCTTCTTGGTGCCTGCGAGTGTTCTCAACTTGTAGTGGTATGTATTTGATTGAAGAACTTTGTTGAAAATGAACTTATTTAACTAATTAATGTTTCCATTATCATGCAAAATCATTCCGTATCGAGCGCTGAGCCGGACAAGACGTGCCGTGTCTCACCAGAACACCCGTGCATAAGTGGTTTTTTTTCCCCGTGTGGTTTTTTTCAAGTGTTGAGCTGGTAGTGCTCGAAGGACGGAAGCTCGCCATTTAGACCGCTAATTGGATCTAATTGGTAGAGTGCAACCGAACTCTAGTATAGTGCAACAGTGCATCTTTATTGAAAACAAATCATCGATCTCAATAAAGGTTCATCATAGCAGCAGGCAACTGTTCTACGTGCTGCTATCCGGTCGATCGGCGAAGGTTGTTCACCGGCTAAATATAATTGAATAGCTCAGTGCAAAGGAGCAGCTATTGTTGTGTTGTTTTGCTTGGCAGCAGCGTGCGTGTTTGTCTCTCCCCGTAGAGGGAGAAACGATAAAATTGAATAGGGTGGTAGGCCCGATTATTGCCACTAGTTATAAGTTTTTTTTCGCATAATTTTTTTTTTTTTTTTATGCTGCATGGTGTTTGCAACACGTTTTTTGTTAGCATTAATTAAATTGATTGGTGAAGGTATTTTTTTTCTTATTTTTTTCTTGCTTTCGATTGTTTTTTTTGTGTGATTGTGTTTTTCTTGTGCATAACTATGACCTCTTCTGAGGTCAAAGTTACACGCATAAAGCACTACCATCCGTTCTCAAAGGGACCTTAGGTTGTCTTTTTTCGGCCCAAAGATAAACCGTTGAAAACTCTCGACATTTCAAGAGAGTTGCTGCGTAAGTATCCTGGTGTCTCTATACATAAGAGAGGGTTAATAGACTGCGTGTAGAAGCGCCGAACTATGAAATAGCTAATAAGATTGCTGACCACGAGGTATTCAATATCGAATACTGTGTGTATGTCCCTTCGCGAGATGTGGAGATCGATGGCGTTGTCTCCGATACGAGTCTGACGGTCGAGGACCTGAAACGAGCTTCTGGCTGTTTCAAGAACTCTAAAGTCGCTCGTGAACTTGTAACTATTCTGGATGTAAAACAACTACATTCAGCATCGTTTGCAAGACGAAAAAAAGGTCTATCAACTTTCAGACTCGTTTCGGGTGTCCTTCGCCGGTTCCGTTCTCCCAAATTATGTTAAATTGGATGGAGCTTTTTTCCCGGTGCGCCTGTATAGACCAAGGGTATATAATTGTACCAACTGCAAAAGACTGGGACATTCTGCCAGTCATTGCGGAAACAAATTCCGTTGTGGCAAGTGTGGTGAAAACCACACTGAGGATTCTTGCACACAAGCTGTGCAGAAATGTGTTTATTGTGGTGAGAATCCTCACTCTTTGCAGCAGTGCCCACGGTACAAATGGCAATCTGATAAAGTGCAGCGTTCCATTACTGGACGCTCCAGGCGAGACATATGCAGAAATGCTTAAGTCTGCAACAGCCGCTCAAGACGAAAACCAATTTTCGATTTTGTCAGCTGAAGAATCGGACTCTGACGTATCTGATGAAGGTGACTCTTCGGTGGTACACGCACCCGGATCCTCGAAAGGAAACGTTCTTCTCCGAAAGTGCGCCGCAAGGTAACAAAAGTCACCTCCAAAAGATTGCAAAATTTCCAGGCAAATTAGGAACAAATTGTAAAACCGAGGGTTCCTATTGCACCAACTCCTGGATGCAGTATGGACTTTCCGCCATTGCCTAAAACGAATAATAACAATAAAAATGCTACTCCTCAATCTTTTCAAAAGGAATCCAAGTCCGATAGAGGATTGGTAGCTTTTTCGGACATTGTGGCATTCATTTTAGACATGTTCAATATTCAAGACCCTCTTAGAAGCTTAGTTTCTGCCTTGCTTCCGACATTTGAATCATACCTTAAGCAATTGACTGTTTCTTGGCCCTCATTGCATCGATCATATCTTTCGATGGATAATTCGTCGAACCAGATCGGAGATATGATCACTGTACTACAATGGAACTGCCGTAGTCTGGTGCCTAAACTAGACTCGTTCAAATTTTTAGTTCGCAATTCCGATTGTGATGTATTTGCTCTTTGTGAAACATGGCTTTCTTCAGACAATGAACTCAACTTCCACGATTTTAACATTATACGCCTGGATAGAGACGATTCTTATGGAGGAGTGCTTTAGGGATCAAAAAGTGCTACCCTTTCTATAAAATTTCCCTACCAGCTCTTTCAGGCGTCGAAATCGTCGCTTGTCAAGTAACTGCAAAAAATAAAGATCTTTGCATAGCTTCAGTTTACGTTCCTCCTCGAACTTCTATTAGCCGCAGTCAACTCTGGAATTTAGTTTCTATTTTACCGTCCCTGTGTTGATTCTGGGTGACATGAATTCCCATGGTACTGGGTGGGGGACCTATATGATGACAATAGGGCGGCTATCTTTTACGATTTATGTGACGATTTCAACTTGTCAATTTTGAACACTGGTGAAGCGAACACGCATACCTAAACCTCCTGCTCAAGAAAGCAGACTCGACCTATCTTTTATTCAAGATCGCTTTCATTGGATTGCCTGTGGAAAGTTCTCAATGATCCCCATGGTAGCGATCACTTACCGATTATCATTTCAATTAAGTGTGGCCCTCAACCTTCAGAGCCATCTCGAGTTCCGTTCGACCTAACAAGGAACATCGATTGGCAAAAATATGCAACGGCGGTAACAATCGGTACTGAATCCGTCGATACACTTCCACCGTTAGAAGAATATCGATTCCTTGCCGATCTGATCTACAAAAGTTCATTGGAAGCACAAAAAAGAAAAGTTCCAAGTGCACCCTTCAAAAGGAGACCAGCCATACCTGACTGGGACGATGAATGCACAAAATTGTATTCACAAAAATCTGACGCTTTCAAAGCTTTTCGTAGACACATGACTTCCACTTACTTCGAGGAATATTCAAAGCTGGAAACACAGCTCAAACAACTTCTCAAAGCAAAAAAACGAGGTTATTGGCGAAATTTTGTCGAGGTACTCTCACGAGAAACCTCAATGACCACCTTGTGGAGGGTGGCTCGCAACATGCGTAACCGCTCATCTACTAATGAGAGTAATGAATACTCCAACCGATGGATATTCGACTTCGCGAAAAAGGTCTGTCCGGATTCTGTTCCAGCAAAACATATTTTTCGAGAAACGTCTCCAAGTGGCGGCTCTCTGGACAGACCCTTCACAATGCTGGAATTCTCTATGGCTCTTCTTTCATCAAACAACTCCTCCCCGGAAGCGATATGATAAAATTCAATCTTCTGAAAAATCTCCCAGATATCGCAAAAAGACGCTTGCTAGACCTATTTAATTCCTTACTTCGAAACAACATCGTACCGCCTGAGTGGAGACAGGTCAAAGTGATAGCCATTCAAAAGCCTGGCAAACCAGCGTCTAATCATAACTCATACCGTCCGATTGCTATGCTTTCGTGCATTAGGAAATTGTTGGAGAAAATGATCCTTCGAAGGCTCGATCACTGGGTCGAATCGAATAACTTGCTATCAAATACACAGTTTGGGTTCCGTAAGAGCAAAGGAACAAATGATTGTCTAGCGCTGCTTTCCTCAGATATTCAACTGGCTTTTGCGCACAAGGAGCAACTGGCTTCAGTATTCCTGGACATTAAGGGGCTTTTGATTCAGTTTCCATTGAAATTCTGTCAGATAATCTGCAGAGATGTGGACTTCCCGGAATTTTAAATAATTTTTTGTACAATTTGCTGTCAGAAAAACAAATGAACTTTTCACTTGGACAACTGACAACTTCCAGAATTAGTTACATGGGCCTGCCCCAAGGCTCATGTCTAAGTCCCCTTCTTTATAACTTTTATGTCAAAGATATTGACAATTGTTTGGCAGAACAATGCACGCTAAGACAACTTGCTGACGACAGTGTGGTTTCCTTAAGAGGCTCACATGCCGTCAACTTGCAAGGACCATTGCAAAATTCCCTAGATAACCTATCTTCTTGGGCTAGGAGTCTGGGGATTGATTTTTCACCGCAGAAAACTGAACTAGTAGTGGTTACTCGAAAGTGGTATCCAGCCCAACAGTTGTTTAATCTTTTGGGCAGAAACATTACTCAATCGTTGTCTTTCAAATACCTTGGGGTCTGGTTTGATTCAAAGTGCACTTGGAATGTCCACATTACGTATTTGAAGCAAAAATGCCAGAAAAGGATCAACTTTTTCCGTTCAATTTGTGGCACATGGTGGGGTGCTCATCCGGGAGACCTCATAACTCTTTATAAAACAACTATTCTCTCTCTTCTAGAGTATGGCTCTTTTGATTTCTCTCGGCAAGAAAAAGTCACCTTATAAAATGGGAACGAATTCAATATCGTTGTCTGCGTATTGCTCTTGGCTGTATGCACTCAACGCATAACATGAGTCTTGAAGTTCTGGCAGGCGTAAAACCCCTCCAGAATCGGTTCTAGGAGCTTTCGCTCAGAATATTAATCAAATGTGGAGTGAAAAACGCATTTGTAATAGACAATTTTGAAGAAATGTTAGGGCTGAACACACAATCTCGATTTATGAGAATCTACCACCACTACATATCGTCGGATATGTGTCTTCCAGTGCTATACTCCAGACCGTGCTCACTTCACCTATAGCAGTTCCTCAATTCATTATGATCTTTCCATGAAACAAGCATCTCATGGGATTCCGGATCCACTTCGTTCTATTATTATTCCGCGTATTTTTACAGAAAAGTACCAACACGTCAATTCCGAAAAAGGTTTTTCATTGATGGGTCTCGCCTCAATGGATCCACTGGCTTCGGTGTCTTCAATGAAAACTCTAGCGCCTTCCACAAACTTCAGGAACCTTGTTCTGTTTATGTTGCTGAGCTGGCAGCAATCAACTTCGCATTGGGGATGATTTCCAACATGCCCGCAGACCATTACTTCATCTTCTCGGACAGCCTCAGTTCGATTGAGGCTCTTCGGTCGACGAAACCTAGTAAACACTCATCTTATTTCCTTTCAAAACTAAGGGAACAGATGAGTGCGCTGATCGAAAGATCATATTTGATTACCTTTGTATGGGTCCCTTCACATTGCTCAATCCCAGGCAATGAGAAAGCGGACTCGCTCGCAAAGGTGGGCGCCCAGGAAGGCGATTTGTATGATAGACAAATTTCACACGATGAATTTTACCATTTAGTACGTCAGAGTACCCTTTCGAGTTGGCAAACCGATTGGGACACCGGAAATCTAGGACGGCTGTTACATTCCATCATTCCTATTGTTTCATCGAGGGCGTGGTTTAAGGACCTGCACGTTAGCCGTGATTTCATCCGTGTGATGAGTAGACTTATGTCCAACCACTACAAGTTAGATGCACATCTCTTCCGAATTAACCTCGTGGACAGCAATCTTTGCCGGTGTGGAAACGGTTATGATGACATCGATCACGCAGTCTGGCAATGCACGGATAATTACGCCGCCAGAACACAACTATTGAATACCCTAGAGGCCCAAGGAAGACAACCTTATGTTCCTATAAGAGATGTGTTGGGATCTCGCGATCTGTGCTATATGCAATCGATTTATGTGTTTCTTCAAATGTCTAGTATAAGAATTTAATCTGCTTATGTTTTTGTTCTTCTTTATTCATTAGTTTGTGTTTGTTTTGTTCCGACATCGGAGGAGTCTCATCGTCGCCCAATGGTAACCACATCCGGTAGAATACAAAATGGAGCCCTGACCATTCCGCACCAAGTTATTGTGCTGGCGACAACTATCTGATGAGACTAAAGAATCCTATTTCCATGTTCCTCTTTCCAACCCATCCCAAAAATATGTCACCTGTTTTAACCTCGGGTAAACCGCGAGTAAACGGCCCAAGTCCTACTAATCCTAGTATTAAGTCATTACGTTATACAAAAATCAATGAATTATCGGCTCCGTAAAGCTAACGCAATTGAGCCTCCCAAATAAATGAACTAGATAAAATATTATCATGCAAAATAGTAACCGAGTGCTTATGTATGTGTTATCCGGTAATCCGTTTTGCTACGAAGATTTTTCTGTTTTTAAACACGCGCCAAACCATCGCACATAAATTCGGCGATGGTTTTGACGCGTTTCCCATAGAAACAGATAAGATCTTTAAGGGAAAGATAGCTCATCGAATCTTCCAGTCCGCCTCTAAGCATTTTGCTATGAGGTGCCAGGTGGGTCTCCACCGACTGCCTGTCGATCTGCCAAATTTGGATTCGTGGTTGCTCCTCTCCAATCCATTGCGCACCTTGTACTCCCTAGGTCTTGCTCCACCTGGTCTGACCATCTTGCCCCACGTCGTCTTGTACCAACCAGATTCCCGTCGAACACCATTTTTACAGGAGAGTTGCCCGGAATTCTAGCAACATGTCCTGCCCAGCGTATCCTTCCAGCTTTTGTCACCTTAGGAATACTGGGTTCGCCGGCATTGGACATTAAGTTATCGCAAATTACAATAATCCGTCCACTATATTACAAAACATTGCGATCGGTTGAGTGGACTGGAGATAATGAAATCATCGGGTATAGGACCAAGTCTCCCCCGGTTGGTATTGAACCGATGATCATAGACATCAACAGAAGCATAAAGTTGCCAGAAGGCAAGAAATGCATCTTCGACGAACTCTTATTGTTACCAAATCTCTAAATCGCAATTTTAAATGGATTAGCATAGATTGTTTTAAGTAGCTTCAACTTGATTGATACAGATATAAGTTATAGTAGTGAAATAGATTGTAGCATACACTAGTAAAAAATAAAAGTTTACGCAAAAAGAGTTTGGTTCGAGCATCGGCTGTGAAAGG
The DNA here is from genome assembly GCA_034211315.2 of Aedes japonicus. Lineage (NCBI taxonomy): Eukaryota > Metazoa > Arthropoda > Insecta > Diptera > Culicidae > Aedes > Aedes japonicus. Next base: position 53,597 of record JASCZW010003967.1, read on the forward strand.
TTACGTCGATTTTCTATTGTTTCGGTTATCTATAACTCGACGATAGGAGTGATCGACACGTCTCTCAAGCGTTAATAAAAAACCTCCATCACACTTTGTAACTGATTCCAATAGCATTCTTATTATTGGTTTAACTCACTTCAAATTGGATTTCCAGCATTATGAAAAATCACATTGTTTTTCCAATGAAAAACTACCATCCCCCCTTGTAAGTGGCCCTAATAGCATCCTCACTGTTGGTATACATCGGTTGAAATCAGAAGTAAATATTTTTCGAAACGATGCATGAATTCTGTTTATCGTTTACCAAAACGAACCCTGCTGCCACCCAATCTTGTTTTCTAACATTTCAATGATTTTTTGTGGAAGTGAAGAGGTGGTTTCGACTTTCAATAATTTACACATTGAGGATGTCTGCTAGTCCCAAGCATCATCTGTTGGTTTTGTTTGTAATAACAGCTGATCTGGCAGTAGCGGAATAACAACCTCGGGCGATCAATCATGCTCTTTATCTTGCTCATGTCCTAGAAACGGATAAAATCTTTGTATAGTATAAGACAACTGCAACTTCTCGATCTGATTAGCTTGCAGTCTTGCTTTCTAACACGCTTACCAAATGAATGGTCTGAAAATCTGATACGAGTCGTCTTGTCTCGCCGAATGTTATCGTAGTAGGGAAGCGTAACCTATGCTCACCACAGTACATTTATTCATCACATGTTTAATTTCTCCAATAAATGGACGCAGTAACCAAGTTTTTTTCAGTTGAATCCAATTATATTATAGATTTTATTATTATTAGATATATATTTATTATTTATTTATTTATTTATTTATTATATTATATATGAACCTGGCAAATAAAATTAGGTCTTGAATATAACTAATAGCTACACAAACGTTTCGGAGATTTATATTTCTTAAAAATAATGAGCAGTCAGGTTTTCAACACAATTTCTTACCTAAGCACTACAAATTCGTCGTATTGATCCAACTGTACTAGGGAATATACTCAAGCCAGATTTCAAGTTTTATCTATAATTGCACAATATCCTCACACATTTTCGTTGCGTAATTGCACAAACCATAAAAATCACACTTCACTTATTACTCTAGCCACACGAGAATCTACAAATTCGTGATAAAATACTAGAAAACTATGGGATTAATTTTCACAATAATTTAAATAAGCTTGCACCTTTTCTAAACCGTGTTTACAATCGACGTAATCACTTGATGTTGCCAAACTATTTCATTATAACTCTTATTCGAATGAAATGGGTTTGGCAGTACTTCTCAAATGCTGTCAAATGATCTACTTCATTTTTCGGGTGTAGTAGTGAAAAGCGTTAACTTGTTTGTATTTTTTTCCTTGACTAAAATCAGTACGATTAACATATGTACACAGATGAGATTAATGTTTTTCGTGATATTATTAAAATAGGTACATAGCAGTGTCAACTTTTCCGTATTAAATTGGAAGAAAATTATCAAAATCGAATGTTTTGTGTGTTGCTAAACTATTAACGGTAAGTGAATGAATAAATTGCGAATAACTTGTGAACTCAGTGTTCGGTATTCATTGCATATTCACCAATTTCCACTGGAGGTCTGCTTATTGAGCCCAAAATAGGTTCCGCTTCCCTACATCCAAAAGTTGAAATTGTAGCAAAAAATGCAATTGCAGTTTTTGCAATCATATCTTGAGAAATCCGCATGATTCTGAAAAGGCAATTTGCCCATCATGATCCACAATGCTTTTTATGGTATAAACAAAGCCATGCAAGTGTGTGCAGGCGGTTATCGCTGTGTGCTTATTGTCTCGACAGTCGCAGCAACCGTTGGGTTTTTGTTCAACCGTCAATAACTTCTCAATATGGGTGAGACAATGGCACAGATCGTTGCTATTCCGCTGTCAAGTGATCTATTTTTATTTTCACTCGTCATCACACTCCCATCTCCCCCTCATCAAGTCACCAAGCGTTTTATGAAATAAACGAAGCCATGTAAGTGTGTGCGACCAACATTTGCTTCATTGTTGTAACGTTGAGTACCTCGACAGCCGAAGCAACTGTAGGGCTTTTATTCCATTCACCTCAACTTGCTATGGTGGCTGGAAAGTTACAATGAAGAGCCGTCACGCTGACGGCCGCGGTTCGAATCAGTTGCGGATCGAGATCATGTTTTTTGTGAGTTATTGAATTTTCTACTACTAACACACTAAACAACCTCACGCACACATTGAATTTTTCTAAGCGAACTGATGTGTTGCTTTTGCTGGCCCACGACCAATGTTGCATTTTTTCTCCAAATTGCGATCCATTACGAGAAATGAAACCAAATCATGCGAAATTGCATTACAATCTTGCTTTTTTATTTTGGGTGTATGTACTCCATTAAATTCTCTTGGATACAGAAACAATATTTCAAAACACTGAATCAAGCTGTAAGATATGATTAAAACATATTCTTAATTATACGAAACAACAGCTCCGTAAAACGGGGTATCATTGATCGGTATATCATGAATAGTTTATATAAAAATATTCCGTTGATACACTCTCATACTATCAACAATGTTTCCTAATTTAGTATTATATGGCTTCTTAGAGCTACTGCATTTGTTTTTATAAGTTCAGTTTTTTAATTCCAATAATTAAAAATTTAATTGAGCATAGTTTTTTCAACTTTCAGCTAACGGGAAAGAAGCAATCAATGCTTGAGTACTAGCACGGAACGGAAGGGCAACTTAGAACGATTCAATGAGTGAAAATTGAAAAAAATTGGTGTGTAACAAGTATTTCGATTTTATTTGTTTCCACTCATTCTATTTTTACAGTGTTGAAGAAACGCCAAATCAACTGGTATAAGTGATATATTTGCACAGCATGCTCTGGTTACTACAAGAAAAACAACCACACTTTGTTTTGAGATTTTTCCATTTTTCCTGCGATAATCTCATCAAAAAATACTATAACTAATTACACCTGTGAATTGTTAGATGCATTTCTACAATCTGTTGGAATAAAATGTTCGGAAGACACGAATATATGGAGTCTATTGTGAGCAATCGAACCAATTTACTACAACCAATTCTGCCTGTTTTCAAATCTCCTTGAAGTACGAAGAACTACAGAACTACGAACACTACAGAAGATTTTTTCTTTATACATTTATAATACCTTTGGCTAGAGCAAATACAAGAAAGCATTGTTGAATGCTTTTGTACTGAATCAACTAGAAATAGCACAAGTTTCTCTCCGTATTATTCTCTGTCCGTGCTTCTGTATTGAAAAAATACTTCGAGAAATGTCATAACAAACAAAATCAAGGGATTTAGAGCCATAAGGTACACACATAACAAATTCACAGATGACGTCATGAAAATAATCAGTTGGGAAAACAATTCGTGTACAATATAGAGCACGGTGAATTAATGTCAATAGATCTCTATCTTTTGCTGTACAGAACCGCGATTCGCATAGTAGCAAAAGCTGCTAGTGATTTTATGTTACTTCATTTCAATCATTTATTTTGCTATACTTCTTTCTAGTTTGAATGTTTGTCTGCGTTCCTAAATTAATTTTTCAACCCCTTTTTTTCATCGGCAGAATCCCCTAGAACGTTTAATAAAATATTCAAACAAATTTAAATTTAAATTGAAATTTAAAATAATAAAATATTATTCATCCATGCCAATGCTTAGGAATGACGTTATTGATTTTTTATAAATTTATGTAGGCATCTAGGCATCGCCGAGTACTAAAGTGCTGAAGTTCTGAGATTTTGCGTAAATGTATGCTCCAGATACCCGCTTCGGAAAAAAACCCCTTCACTGTTTCACTGTTTACTTCCCTGTCAATAACAGATTCAAACAAATGATAAAAAAATTTCCCATGCCGATATTTCTTCCAATGTCTTCAAGTTTATTCACAAAAACAAAGAGAATAAAAGAGGTTTTGAGCTATTTAAAAGTTAGTGTTATCAAAATTTTTTGCGCGAAATTTGTTTATTTTTGTTAAGGTTTATTAATTAAATTTTTAATAGATTTTTTAATTAGGTTTATTTATCACTAAAACAAAAACTAATGTCGGATTTTATATTCCGTAAAATTAGATTTATTTTGTGAGCACCAAATTATGTTTAGCGATCACATAGACGATTCGTCAAAATTTTCTAATAAAATAAAATAAGTTTATTAAATGACACTTAAAAGATTAAGTGGCAGTTAACTCCCAAACAAAGTCTCAAAGAGGGGTATGTGAATACTGTTTTGCACACGTGCACAAACGATTTCTTGTACATTAAAATTCATAAAATTTTGGAAATACTAAAACTTCTTTGTCAGATGCAAGTTGAACATTTCGTTCAGATAAAAAAAAGTCGATTAAAATGTCACAATTATCAGGCCATTCTGACTGGAATTGCTCCTTATTATCTTCACACCGCTAGTTGTCACTATTACAAACGTGGCAGGCTATACGTTTTATATCTAATTGCTTATTATTTTCAACCGTGGATCCAGCTGTCAAAGTGGTTGAATAAAACAGGGATTTATTCATTTAAAAGAAGTATTAAAGTCCAAATATACACCCAAAAGTTGAAATTGTAGCAAAAAATGCAAAATTGCAATTTTTCAGTTTTTGCAATCATATCTTGAGAAATCCGCATGATTCTGAAAAGGCAAATTTGCCCATCATGTTCCACAAAGCTTTTTATGGTATAAACAAAGCCATGCAAGTATGTGCAAGTGGTTATCGCTGTGTGCCTAGTGCCTCGACAATCGCAGCAACCGTTGGGTTTTTGTTCAACCGTCAATAACTTCTCAATATGGGTGAGACAATGGCACAGAACGCCGCTACACCATATTCCACTGTTGCTATTCCGCTGTCAAGTGTTCTATTTTTATCTGCACTCGTCATCACACTCCTATCTCCCTCTCATCAAGTCACCATGCGGTTTATGAAATAAACGAAGCCATGTAAGTGTGTGCGACCGAAATTTGCTTCATTGCTGTAACGTTGAGTGCCTCAAAAACCGAAGAAACTGTAGGACTTTTATTCCCTTCACCTCAACTTGTTGTGGTGACTGGATGGTTACAATGAAAAGCCGTCATGCTGACGGTCGCGGTTCGACTCTCGGTAGCGGATGGTAATCTTTTTTTTTTGTGCGCCATTGAATTTACTACTACTAATCAACTTTACAACATCACGCACACATTGAATTTTTCTAATCGAATTGATGTGTTGCTTTTTTGCCCACGACCAATGTTGCTTTCTTTCTCCAAGTTGCGATCCATTACGAGAAAGGAAACCAAATCATGCGAAATTGCATTACAATCTTGCTTTTTTATTTTGGGTGTAGACTTCTTCAAATATTTAAGTTTGAGTTGAAAGGGTGTGATACATATATATGGTCTGAAAAAATCTATGTACGTACACCTCCAATTACTTATTCACATAATAGAAAAGCCAGAGAAGTTTCTTTTAGATCAAATCATTAATATTATCTATTTATTTATATTTATATATTCGTGCTACCAGGAACAAACCTTAATGTAAGTACCTTGTTACAGTATACTAGCAAGTTTAAAAATGTTGTCTAAGCTTGGAGCAGATTAAATTATTTTATGTGTAAAATGTGTGAGCTCAACCGCAAGATGTCGCGACTAAGAGCTCTCAAACTTCATCATTATTTGTCGTTCAAGATATACAGTATGTAAAATAAGTATATCCACCTCTGCTTCAAATTTAAAATTTTCCTGTTATCGATTCAAATATTAGTTGATCAAATGAGTGTTGTTATGCGTTTGGTCCATTATGTACTACCTATCATTATACCATTGAATATACTTGAATTAATCTTGCTCTTGAAAACCTATGCCAAGATCAACAGAAAAGGGAAGTAAAACATGCAAAAAATAGTTTATCCACCCAAACATGCTAAGTACCATTTTGCCATGTATTGAGTGGTACCTGTCACTTTTTCAAAGTAAACATTGCATACAGTTATCCTTTCGTAGTGTAGAAGCTTTCGTGATTCAAATTTGAGTTCTCGTGTTTCGAAATGTCTAAAATCGCACAAATGTCGCTGAGTATCCGAAAACTTATCATAGAGCATCACAAGCGCGGTAAAACCTACCGTCAAATTACTAATATCGTTCAGATACGTAAAGATACGGTTGCCAAAGTTGTTCAGAAGCACAAAAAAAAGGGGTTCTTTCACACCAGAAAAGCGATCAGGGCGACCGGCGAAGACAAGTTCCCGGATTGACAGGGCTATCGTCAGAAAGGCGGAACAAGATCGAAGTTTGTCAGCTCCAGAAATTGCAAAGCAAGTTGAGAGTGAATTTTCTACCCATGTGACACCTCAAACAATCCGAAATCGATTGCATCTACAAGGTCTGAAGGCAATTAAGAAACCATGGTTGTCAGCGAAAAACATTTAAAAAAACGATTGAAGTGGGCTCGAGATCATATTACATGGACAGTCGATGATTGGAGAAAGGTCGTTTGGTCAGACGAGACTAAAATAATGCTATTTGGGTCTGATGGTATCACACGAAAATGGCGCAGAACCGGTGAAAGTCTGAAAACCCAGTGTTTAAAGCCTACAGTCAAACATGGTGGAGGTGAGTTATTGCAACATCATTAATTTTCAACTAACTTAACTAGCTTTTATCATTTTCTGTGCAGGTAGAGTCATGGTTTGGGGCTCGATGGCTTCATCTGGCGTTGGAGAACTCAAATTCATTGACGGAATAATGACTAAGGAGGTTTATCTGGACATACTGAGACGAAAACTTTCAGCAAGTGCTCAAAAACTGAAGCTGGGCCGGAGATACACTGTCCAGCAAGATGGGGATCCAAAGCACACATCGAAGCTGGTATCCCAATGGTTTGAGGAAAAGAATATCAATGTTTTGGAGTGGTCGGCACAGTCTCCTGACCTTAATCCAATAAAACATCTCTGGTCTATTTTGAAAATTAAGGTTCAGGAACACAAATCATCAAGCATTCAGCAATTACGGCAAGTTGTTATAACTGAATGGGACAAAATCGCACCAAAAACGACTGCTAAGCTTGTCCAGTCAATGCCACGACGATTTCAAGCTGTTCTTGAAGCCAAGGGAGGTCACACGAATTATTGGGTGATTTTCAAGATTATGGTGGATATACTTATTTTGCATTATTTTTTATCGTTTTCTTATATATTTGGTCTCAGACACGAACAGTTCGTACGTTTACATCAAATTATCATTATTTGTTTTTCTTTTTATCCCTTGAGAAATAAACTTAATATTAAAAATCGTTTTTCACTGTTTATGTGGATTATTTGAAGCAAATGTGCCAAGTGAGAAGGGGTGGATAAAATTGTTTTACATACTGTACTTTCGTTCTGTGATTATAGTTCATATTACAGGTTCAGAGAAATATATATATTTATAGATACGTTATGTTCTATAGGTTAGGTTACTGGTTAAAGGGAAAAGTTTGTAATAAATTTTTAGTCTTTACTATTTAACAAAAAATCTCATATATGTCCAATTTTCACGTGTTTATGCAACAACTTGTCAATAAATCCAGGCAACTTCCCGTAATTTGGCTTTTTCATCGAGGCAAAAGGACAATCTGACAAAAATTAAAAATAAATAATATAAAATCTAAACAAACATTTAAATTCTAAAAATAAAATCAAAACTTATGGGGGGAGGGCAACGGCCCTCCCCTGCCCCCTCTTGGCTACGCCTATGTTCGAAGTTGCCTCTTTCAATACAACTATAGCTAATCGTCCCTGCTGCAGACTGTATGTACATGCAATCGGGTCAGTTAGAGAAAACAAAATAGAAATCCAACCAGCAGTACGCAACGAGCAACGGGATTAAGTTAAGCTTACATTAAGTTTCAAACGTTGGTTTATCTGTAAGGATTGCCAAGAATTCTTCAATCCGGCTGAACCCAGCATGGTCTTACTTCAAAGCTATGCCCTCACAAGCTCAGCTAAATAAGAGCCTTCAAACACAACTACCCCACTTGTTTATCAGTCCTACAGACACGCAAATATCCCAGTGCAAAACCTCAGATGCCGTGGCCTCCAGCGAGGACGAAGGGGGGAGCTGGGTGGCTTTCGAGAGCAAACCACGACTGATGACGGAGACATGATACTGAATTCTAATAGCTTCATTTTCGTGAAATGCTGTAATCGGATGACGCGTGGTTTCTTCTTCAAAGAGTCTTGCATTGAAGGCGTCGGCGGAGTCGGTTCGGGTAAGGCTTTGGTGGCTTCGGTCGCCGACCAATGCAATGGGATGTACCGGGCGGCTTGCCTGTGGTTTTTCTGTATGTGTAAAATGTACTGGGAATTGGTTGCCGACGGCACAGGGCTTCTCCCCCAACCTCGGTTCGGTTTCATTGGTCGGGGGGTATAAATATTCATTGCAGGCAGCCATAAAACCAACTTTCACTCTGATCGGGATAATTTAGCACTGCTACGCGTGGTCGTAATGTACTGCCGAAGGCAGCTATTTTGAATTATGATTTTTTTTAATAAGCTTCAAGGAACAGGTGTTTACACGCTTTTTTCTATTATCATCAATATTGAATGCCTATTCGAAAAACGAGAAAATTATTTCAGACATCGGTTCGCAACGGTTCCAATACGATTGACGGAATATTTTCAATCACAACCCGTCGGTCTGCTCGAAGAGAGATGACAGATAACGTCAACATTGTCGGACTGAAATGGAAAAGAAAACCCATCAAAATGTCATTCAAACTGACACAGATAAAAAAGAAAACACGTGGCAGAAGTAATAAACTGAATGCAAGCAAACAAAAACGGAGCAAATTTGTGCTGTGAGAGTGAATATAAAAATGATTTATGATGCTTCTCCTCGGCATTGACACTGGTGCGTGTTGATTTATCTTTGTTTGAAGGACGACTCTCGTTCGACGCCCGGTCAGCGAGCTTCTTTGTTTAACCCATGGCCACAGGTGCTCTGGGGGAGTTAACGAATTGACAGATCATGACAATGCTTTGCCCGTTAAATGACACTTTTTGGCATCGTAAAGATAAAATCGAGCTCATGTTAGATCACATCTTAAAACAATTTCTCATCCCTGAAATATGGCAGGCGGTTTTAAGCATTACAGAAGATCCCAAAACAAACACACGAAGGATGCAGGTTAATGAATTTGAATAAAAGTCGCAGTCATCGGATTTCAGTTGCTCCATTTTGATCAGCGGAAGTTCAGCGTGACTGAAATTAGAAATGTTAGGCTCGCGAGCCGTTCTTTTCTGATTTGATGGTTGATCGTTTGCGGTAGGCACATAAATCATGGTGAGGGTGGTTACTATTTTTGATTACATTTATTTTACTCTATGAAGGATAGCAAAACATTAGAAATGATAAAAAATATATAACGAAGTTTAATAAATTCTATTAAAATTAGTTTTGAATAAAATTAAAGATTGTAGACGACAACATTGAGTATAACTAGTTTAGAGTGTAATGTTCACATGTGCAAAATTTCGTCACAATCTGTCAAGTGTTATCGAGATGGCTTCCAAGCAAGAAGTGCATTGACAACAAATTATGGAGGGCGGTCGTGGAAAATCAAGGCCAGTCCCACAGGTGGATCGCGAAACACTTGGGAATTGACAATTCTGTGGGGTAGGTGTTACTCGATAGAAGAAACATTTTATCCGTAATAGTATTCGTATACACTTTGGCACTCCTTCGGCATCAGCGTAGGCCGATGTTCTCGTCAGCGCAACCCACCAGAGACCGTCCTCTTTCCCTTGCCAACCGTCACCGAAGACAGTACCAAAGGTAGGTTACTTCTCCGCTTGGCAGAGGGATTCCGCTGATTGATTCCTAGCCAGTGGCATGGCCAGTGGATCACAACATTGGTGTTCCTGCCAGGTTTGCCATCAACAAATTTATACTAGACTGCAACACATAAAAGTTTGCACAGCGGATCGAGACGACCGCCATTTCTTCCAAATATTTTCCTTGAGTGGGAACAAAACGAGAAACTTTCTACAAAACTCTAAGATAATAAAAAAAATGAATGGATAGTGGAAAGGGACTTTCACTTAAAAATAAATTTTGTTTGCAGTATATAGCGATCCAATATTTTTTTTCAGAGTTCGCGTTTTGGGACAATGAATAAGCATCGTATTAATCACGGGTAGCGTTGGGATAACCGCCTGCGTTTGATGTATGATATGTACTACCACCCATTGTCAGGGATGCCAGATATTTTTTCCAAATGTCTGCAATAAAAATTTAAAATGTCTGGGAATGTCTAAAAAAGTCTGTAAAATTTTTTTTTTTACAATATTACCAATCTGTCGACGAAAAACGTAACAAGAGAGCGAGTTATGTCATTTTCGCTATTTGTGTGATTATGTTAACCTTTTTGCATCTATTTTTTTACAATCCTACACAATTGCTTCATTATTTTAAAGTGACACTTAATTTGCATAGATGACATAATTTTCGTTAGTTTTCTTTCCTCTGACGTTCTTTCCAGTTTTGTATTTTAAAATCAAAATTTAGTTTTCATTTGATAAATCCAATAGACTATTTTTCTTTTTCCTAAAGTAACCATTGAATTACAATGAACTACAGAGTAAATTTTTCGTTACATAAATCAAAATGTTGAATTCAAAATTTTATTTTTTCTTTAATAAAAAAAACACTACTATGAAACTTATTGTTATGAAAATAAATGTTTGGGTGTTTTTTTATAGTTACAGTCAAATGGCCTTCAACTTGCGTATCTCCGATTTATCAATCGGTATTGAAAAGTTATATTTTTGTTTAAATATTTTTGTTACATCGTGTTCGTATATTTCAGTCTAGTATAAGATATAAGATTTTTTTAAACTTACCCATTTTGGACTTATCTAACTGTATTGTTATTGTTTTTTTTGTGGTAAATGGATTGATAAAACAATTTCATTGCACCGCCAAGCTCTTATTCGGTGACGTGGTTTGAACTCAAACTGGGATCTCTGACTTCGTTCTGAAATAACAAAATGAAAATTGACTCGTCAAGGATCAACCTTCGAAACGTGTTTACCTTTAGCATCGTTATTGTAGCTCTTCTTGTGACTGAAACGGATGTTATGCGGCATTAATCATCCCTGTTGATCCTTTACCCCACGTTGGTTGTTGCAGGCTCTCTATCACTGGGAATATATCTTAATTTACGTATCTCTTCTGTTTAAATTTTCATTGGTTCTGTTTCTTTGTCGCACAGACTAATCGTTTATCGCATACATATTTTTAGTGAATCGGCGGCTTCGGAAACATTAACGACTCCTGATGCTGTTTTGTGCGTCCTAACGTATTCTTTTGCAGAAAGTATGCCCTGCATACTGGACGTAATTAGTTTATTTCTCGCTTTGGTTTTGTTGATATTGTAAGATGAGAAAATTCTTTCCACGCAAGCAGATGAATGGGGCAGTGATAGGAGCACTGGGATTAATGTCCGGAGATTAGGATACGCCATACTATTATCGATCCGCTGCATCGACAAAACTCTGCCCCAGAATCCAGCGCCATCTTCGAAGTCGACATCCTTTTCCCATTGCAGGTTTAGTATTTCCCGGAATTCATCATCCATTTTTTGGAGATTTTCAATGGATGGTAAGTGCATGAAATGCCTAAACAGGTTGTAACCAGTTAAGTGAATCCTACGCTTGACATTTTTAGGATCCAATAAATTGATGTTTTTTAACACCTCATCATCCAGACTCAAGCGCTTTTTTATTTGGTTGACTAAAGAAATATACAAACTCATTGCTGCCAATTTAAACGCGTGGATGTCTTCAGCAGGAATTTTCCCAACACCTTCCTCAAGCAGGTTCTGGACTATTACTCCCATGTACATGTTTTCCAACTCACAGTAATGCTTCGGTTCGAGGACAACATCTCCGACATTTTTGAGGTTAACCATGTACTCAGGTCTCATAAAGTTGTCAAGGATAGTCCGTACGAGGCGTTCAGTTTCCGAATATAGCTGGTATACCTTTGGATTTTCCGATTGAAACATCCGGTTCAGTTTGTTGACTTTCGGAATGACGTATCCAAGCAGGTTGAGATATAACATGGTGAGCGGATTACACAGCTTTTCGTGAATTTCTCTCATTTTTTCGGCTTGTTTCCCATCAACAGAAGCATCTTGGAAACTAAAATACACCTTCAGCACCTCATACCTTTCCAACATTCTATTAACGACGGCTTCCAATGATAACCATCGAGTGGCCGATGGGTGTAGCATTTTCATTATATCTTGAAGCTCATTGAACTTGGCCGCTCGTAACGGAGAGTTATTTAAAAAGTAATGGATATCACGACATATGAAGAGTGAACGAGTGACATACGAAGCGCGAACGAGTGACATACACATTTAATCAAAACAAGTTTCGGGCAGACTTGTTTCAGCAATACAACAACGGAGTGTTTGCCACCGAACATGACATTCGCACCATCTGCAGCAAATCCCACTAAATTCCTTTTGTACGGTATCTGGTCTTTTTCAAAAATCTCCACAATTTTGTTGAAGATGGTAGTAGCATCAGCTTCAACCATTTCAAGCACTTGGTAAAAGAAGTCTCTTATAATGAGCTGTTCTTTATCCCAAGAATGTATTCGCACCACCATTACCAACGCTTTTTTGCAGGCAATATCAGTAGATTCATCGATCAGCAAGCTGAAACAAGTGTTCCGCATCATTTCAACAAGCTCTTGGTGATGACTTTTGCCGAGAACATTCTCAACAATGGCAGAAGCTTTAGTCCGACCAAGTGAAATATTTTTGGAAACCACCGAATCCGCAAATACTACTTTCGCTAGTTTGGCAAACTCCTGAATATCTGTTGCTGATTTATTGTTTTCAACCGCCCATGCACACATCTGTACTTCCGCATCCTTAGTCGCTCTTGATGGTCCTACGTAGCTGTCAAGTTTAGGTACTCTAAGTGCGAGCTCCTTTGACTTCTTAACATGACTCTCTCTTTCCTCGTGCTTAATCATGTCCGGCAAACCTCCAGTGGCGCTGATGTGTTTATCGCACACCTTGCAATACGCAAATGTTTCCCCCTTTGTGCTGGATGCTAGCCATGTGAACTTGGATAACCAGGTAGCAGAAAACTTACGGATATATTTTTTACAGTTGGTCTTTGTATATTTTTTCGGTGATTCTATATAGAAAAACAGTAAGCAAACACTGCATATTAATTTTCATACAAATGTCGTGAAAGTTGCTCATATATATATAGGATATAAGTAACGAGGATATAATTTATATATATATATAAATATATATATATATATATATTAATATGATATATATATATATATATATATATATATATTATATATATATATATATATATATATATATATATATATATATATATATATATATATATATATATATATATATATATATATATATATATATATATATATAATATAATAAAGGCACAATAAACCCCTAAGAACACAAGTTTGAGGAGCTTATAAGGCTAACATAGAACACGAGACAATTATGCTTAGAACACGGCAGTAATGCTGCTGTTAATTTTTGTTACGGAACAATAAGTTGTGTTCTAATTAATCGTTATAGAAAATTTCGCCTTAACGAAGTTGTGGAAAAAAAATTAGAAAAATTATGTTGTCAATGTTGCCATGCATTGAAAATTGTATTATTGTAGTATTTGGGCATAATAAAATAGGGGTTTCTGAATTTTTGTAACACTGTTCATTAAACGTGCTTTGAAACATAATTATTTATTATAAAGTGAAAGGCTAACATGGAAAATAAACAGAAAATTAATTCCATTGATTGAAAATCATTTTTTTTACAAATCTTTCTGATACGGGTAAAAAGTGTCACCCCTTCATTTGTATAATAAATTATTGAACACTTTTTAGAAAATTGGTTATTTGTGCAAAAAAGAAAGCGATCAGCATTATACATGTATAATATATCGAATAAAATAAGTTTTAGTAACTTCAATGGCACCGTGGGGTGGGCACTCTTGCCCCATAGCATTTTCAACCCGCATGAACATAAACCATTCTTGGATTGTTACCCTTAATGTTGACGACCATTTCCGTTATTGTTACGACATTCACACTTTCAGTTGACAACTATTAACCAACAATCTCCTATACAGTTTCAACAATATGTCATATGGTAAAAGGCCAAATAACAATATACTGAATAGGCAGTTAAGTTAGGTTACCATAAAAAAGTGGGAATTTTCACGAACCAATTTTTTGCGGAACTCTATGCCAAAAGGTTGGTATAGAATCCAGGCCGTGTGCAGACAATAATAAACCTTTCAATGACAATATGGCATGCATTAACATAATGTGTTAATGTAGAGGTTATATGGTGAAAACGAGATTAAACTTTTCGATAACGTATCCGCAACATATCAATTGTGGGCCAGTCATTAGGGTGGCACACTTGACCCTTCTCCCTCTACCTATACTGAAACAAGGACTATGGTAAGGAAGGAATATGGCTTTTTCCGTAAATGACTCATCATTGAAAACTCACCTAATCAATCCACCACGGTCATTCCGAAGAGGAAGTGTTCACCTATCCGCTAGTACTGGAGGCTTACATAGGCTACCAATAACCACGAGAAATTTACGGAAGAAGCCATTGCTTACGTTTGTCAGTCAAGCTTTAATGAAAAATCTTTTTCGATTTCAAGCTTTTTGCTTTCAAAATTCGCTTATTGCTTGCTCTCAACACAGTGTTCTAAATGCACTTCCACAGTTATAAATTGAAAGCTTTTGATGCCAGGTATTATTTTTGCATTAATATGATTGTGTGGCAAGTACAATCATACCCTATGCCCAGGCAGTCGAGAAATTTTGCTTAACGAAAAATTCCTAGAACCCGACCGGGAATCGACTGAGCTATGGGAGGTGGTTTTTCATAAGGTGCAAATTAGGTTGGTTTACCCGTTCACCTTTTAAATACAAATAATTTATATCATATTGTCTTGTATTTTCCACCAGTTCATTGGAAAACCACCAGGTTAAACAGATAAAAATTTGTCGAGCGATGCCTTAAAGTTTCTTTAAGTAATCGAGGAAACGGAAATGCACTTACTTTTTGGAATGCCGTTTTCAGAGTCATCACTTGTCGAAAGGTCGGTTACTAAAAATTAAATATATGTTATTATTGAGTTTAATGCTGACAATAGAATTTCACTAACTTACGTTTGGCTTTCTTGATTGTGGGTTTTGTAGATTTGTCTTCATCAGTTAGGTTAGCTGTAAAAAAACAATGGTTTATAAATATAACAGAATAGACCGAACATCATTTATAAAGTTGACCAATGTACCATTAAATAGTCAATAGTTATTTAAGTTTTAGTGTTGTCCATCGTACTCATTTATATCTCTTGATCTCTTGAAAAAGTATGAAGCGCAGGTGAGAAAATTAACCCTCGTAGAGCAGTCGCGTTTTCTAACATCACCAATTGATTTGCACGTAGCTCGTGAATTCAATGCAATAACGCGATTGTTCTTCGGTTTATTTTGTCGCTACGAGGGGTTCTAGAAGGCACAGTCTACACATCAGATTTGAACTTACGTGAATTTGATATGACATCTTCATCGGATGAATTATCGGACGACGAATTTGATTGGACAGTAGAGGGTGGTGCAGCGGATCGAGTCAAATCAGGAGTTTTGTCGAATTTCATGAGTGGAGCGTCGAATCGTCTCGGACCAGTACCAATAATGGTCGATATCAGGACAGTGGATTGAATAGGGTCAGTAGCATCTACAAATAAATAATATTTGAATTAATAAATAGGCTAGCTTATAATGGTTCTTATGTGCCATTACACTAAATTTACTTACGTGAACGTGTTTCGTGATCAGGATCACAAGTAAAATTTGATAGCGAAATCGATGGTGGACCGGAGGATCTACTAGGACCAGCGATGTCGATACCTGTCGAGGGTGGATTAGCGGAGCTACCCAGACCCGCGGATTCTAGGACTGGCGAAGGTGGTGGTAGCGCGATAGATCGACTCAGAACGGATTCCATAGACGAGTCGATTTGATTTTTACCAGTAGTGCCTACAAGCATGGATTACTGAATCCCAGAAATTAATAACTAACAACTAATAGCTTACCTGATCCTTTAAAATATGGTGTTATCGGGTTTTTCTTCGCGTTTCCCTTGGGTTTCTGTGATTTTTTAAACATTTTCACACCGGAATAAAATGGCAGCTTCACTTCCAACTTTAAGCGCTAAAAACAAAACATCCGGATGTATACGGTCGCACTTTCTCACTCTTTCTTTCTTGGTGATAGCTAACAACACTATTTCGAAATCGAAACTTTCCTACTTGTTCTCACAGAAAAAATGATATTGATTCTTGTTTTCAAGTTTTCAATGAGAGTGAGCAAGATAACAAAAATGACAGCATCAGACCAAAGCTTGCACACGTCAATAATTGAGGCGGTAACGTTAGCACCAACCTATAGTTGACATTTGAAAACAGTTCCAGTGCACTCAAATACCTTTATTTGAAATTTGAAAAATATGTCAAATGTCTGTAAAAGTCTGCAACATAAATAAAATGTCTGCTAAATGTCTGCATCGTTAGAAAAGTCTGTAACAAAAATGAAAAGTCTGTAAATTCACAGACATGTCTGTAAATATGGCATCCCTGCCCATTGTAGAACGGAAACTAAGTCCGACAGCAATGGGCTCTCCTCTCTGTTAGACTTGATCAAGCTTTAATAACCACCCCAAAAAATGTACTGATGTATATATACCTGCGCATTTCGAGAGTTTTCGAAATGTCAACGTTCGTTGACACGATAACCGATGTTTCAATCGGTTGAGCCGAAGGGCTCATAAGAAGGTGAGAAAAATACATAGACGTTAGTCTACTCAGAACGATCTGACGAGTGAGTTGTGTTTTCCGCTAAGTTTAATTATCACGGTGATATTATTACACAAAAGTGGCGACGAGGAAATTCTAAAGTTTAACGGAGGCCAAGAAAGGATTTACGCTTGCTTTCTACCAGCACCGAATCGCAGCATTGAAAGACACCAAAATCAAATAGTAGCAGTCTTACCCAACATCAAAGGCAAAAGTATAAGCAAGGTGAAAAACAAAAATCAACAGCACGGCCAATGGTTAGTTTCCGTTGAATTTCTTAGACCGAGGTTCAGTGGAATCAGATCAGACGACGGAGATTGGTTTCTCGATTGCTGGTGGAGAATTTTTCTACACTTAGAACGTCAAGCATACTAGGGTGAGTCAATTTTTTTTATTTATTCGGGATTTATTCAACATAAAAGGGGAAGTGAGTCTGATAAGTGTTTATGAGAACCTAATGTGTTTTTTTTTTCAATTTATTTCAACACTTTTTATACACACTGTTGTTTTTCCTTTTTTTTTCTCTCTCAATTGCCAAAATACCACGATTTAGTATATCGTGGGTTTGAATAATACCCGTTCGCTGAAATCTGAATCTGAACGCGGTTAAATAACTGAATAGCTTTGCTTAAACACCATTTGTTTTGAGTCTTGTAGCATATTAAAATGAACTCTGCTGTGGCCCTTACATTGGAACCCTACCGTAGGGGAACATCATTTAATGATTGGTTTACCCGGCTGAAATATTTCTTCCGGGTAAATGACATAAAGGAAGAAGACAGAATGGCCTATTTCATTACCATTAGCGGCCCGGTGATATTCGCCGAGATTAAACTCCTTTTTCCAGCGGGAAATTTTGAAGAATCGTCCCTGGACGATTTAGTGTCCAAGCTGAAAAGTCGACTAGACAAAACGGACCCTGATCTGGTTCAACGATACAAATTCAGTACCAGAGTTCAGAGTCCCGATGAAAGCACGGAAGATTTTATTTTGAATTTAAAACTTCAAGCCGAGTTTTGTGGGTTTGGGAACTTTAAAGACGTCGCTATTCTGGATCGCCTCATTGCAGGCATCAGCGACAAAAGACTCAGGCAACGGCTTTTGAGTGAGGACAAATTGAGTTTGGCAAATGCGGAGAAGATAATCGCTACATGGGAGGTAGCCCAAGCTAATGCGGGTACAGCTGATCAGCCAGGCTTGGGGCAATCAGGTTTGATAGCTGCGGTGAACAATAGAAATAATGAACAACAGGGGGCATTGGCGACAAGAATATCTCAGGTTTATGATTTAACAAGGAAATACCAAAACCCGGTGGGAGACTTTAGTAACAACCGAGGAACAGTAAAATCTCGTTTAGGGTTCAGACCGGTTGAAAGGATACAGTACGCTAACAGAGCTGGACGTGGAGCTGGAGCACGAAACTTCCGAACGCAAGAAGGTTCGGTCGATGAACAGCGGCAATGGCGGAGACCCGACTATTCTCCAATGATCTGCAATTTCTGTGGGATCAAGGGCCATGTTCGGAAGAAGTGCTACAAGTTGAAGAATATGAACCGTGACGCAGTGAATCTGGTCGATTCATATAGACCAGGTCCATCAGCTGACAAACACATCTCCGAAATGCTGGAAAGGATGCGGACTAAGGATGGCGACGATGAGATCGAGGACGAGTCAGGTAATTTACAGTGTATGTTAGTTGTTTCTATAAACAAGATAAGCAACCCATGTTTGGTGCAAGTTGATATTGAAGGGAAAAACTTAAAAATGGAGGTTGATTGTGGCGCGTCTGTGTCTGTTATTAGCAAAAAGCGATATATATCGAAGTTTGACAATCCTTTGCGTAAATATAGCGAACCATTGATGGTCGTAAATGGCACAAAATTGAAAATTGAGGGAGAAGCAACGGTTTCGGTCAGATTTAATGGAAAGGAAGCGCTAATGCAGCTACTAGTTCTTGATTGTGACAACGACTTTTATCCACTTTTAGGCCGTACTTGGCTAGACATGTTTTACCCAAATTGGAGACAACTTTTCACTAATTCGTTTCAAATAAATAACTTAAGGGATGATTCAGGCGAAATTGCCGTTGACGAACTAAAAAAAAGGTTTGAAAATGTATTTAAAAAAAGTTTTTCGACTCCGATTAAATAATGGTTTCAAAGCAGAACTGGTAATGAGGGATGACACTCCTATATTTAAAAAAGCTTATGACGTCCCTTACAGATTGAAGGACAGAGTGTCTGAATATTTGGATAAGTTGGAAAAACAGAAAGTTATAACATCAATAGACACTACTGAATGGGCTTCGCCAATCATAATAGTAATAAAAAAAAATGAAATTCGTTTGGTCATAGATTGCAAGGTGTCCATAAACAAAGCCATAGTACCCAATACTTACCCTTTGCCTACTTCACAAGATATTTTTGCAAATTTGGCTGGGTGCAAAGTTTTTTGTGCGCTTGACCTAGAGGGGGCATATACCCAACTAGAGTTGACGGAGAGATCCAAAAAGTTTGTGGTCATTAATACAATGAAAGGATTATACAAATACAACAGGTTGCCTCAAGGAGCATCATCAAGTGCGTCCATCTTTCAACATGTACTAAAACTGTTACTAAAACAGCTCGAATCTAGAATACACACTGCCTTTGGATGAACTTTAACCTATAGACACTGATGAAAATTAAGAACAATGATTTGAAAAAGCATCGCAGAGATCCAGATAATATACAATTAGCGGAACTATTCAAACATGATGTAGAAGGAGATATTCGCTCATCACCATGAGGCACCAAGAGTGAACAACAATTTTTTTGGCTAGAATGAAAGATGTGAAGAGAAAGTGTTGAAAGGTCCGTCAGAGTACGGCAGGTAGAAAAATTAACAGATGTTTTTGAAAATTGAGCGAAAGGGCATGTATCCAATGGTACTCGAACCATGGACGTCAATCTTTGCCTAACATCCCACTGCGGGGTAGGTTGTAGCGACGGAACAAGTCCGCCACTTCAACAGGCAAAAATTGACGCATGGAGATGTTAGGCAAAGATTGACGTCCATGGTTCAAGTACCATTGGATACATGCCTCTTCGCTCAATTTTCAAAAACATCTGTTGATTTTCCTACCTGCCGCACTCTGACGGAAATTTCAACACTTTCTCTTCACATCTTTCATTCTAGCCAAAAACATTGTTGTTCACTCTTGGTGCCTCATGGTGATGAGCGAATATCTCCTTCTACATCATAATCGTTACTCCTCGCATGGAGAATACATAACATAACAATTAATGTATATTCAAACATGTTAAAAAAAAAGATGCAGCTAAAAAACAGGCCAAAAAAGTTATTGTGACAACATTTTAAAGAACCCGCCATATTCCAAACTGTGGCAGAATAATAATGCAATACTACACAGAAAAAAATAAATTAATTTTACCAAGCGTGTAAGATATCCCCTCGCTTAAATCCAAGCCAAAGGAGGCGTAAACAACAAAATTGTTTGCAACTTTCCATGTGCCATACAACAATATTGGCAATCTTTCATACAACAGGCTGGATTCAGGCGTTATCTGGCTTGAATTTACATGAAATATCCCATTATTTTCTGGCAAATCTAGCATTCCCTTTATGTGCATTAGATAACGCAGAAAATTCAACGTTTCTTTTTATCTGTGTAGGTAAGTCTATAAAAAAATCTATATTCTCATTGACCATTGATGACATTGCTACTGCTGACTATAAATCTATTTGTGAAGCGTTCAATGAGCATTTTCAACAGTTGGTTTAAATTGGCTGTCAATATAAATGTCCATATAATCCATAACGTAATATAAATCCTATTGATGACTCAATTCTTCTATAACCAGCATCTGTAAATGAAGTTAAACTAGTGATAAATGATCTGAAACCTAACAAAAGTCCAGGTCCCGATAATATTCCCACTAAAATTATTAAAAATAAGAATTCAAGAGTTCTATCTGAGTCTTTTAATTTGATGATTTAAACAGGTTCGTACCTGGATTGTGTCAAAACTGCTAAAGTGGTACCTATTTTTAAGTCAGGAGATCGAAGCTAAACTGATAACTACCCAGAAAAAAATAATTAATTTTAACAAGCGCGTAAAATTTTCCCTCGTGTAATTCCAAGCCAAAGGAGCGTAAACAACGATATTGTTTGCAATCTTTCATACAAAAGGCTAGATTTAGGCGTTATCTGGCTTAAATTTACATGAAATATCCCATTATTTTCTGCCAAATCTAGCATTCCTTTTATGTGCATTAGATAACGCAGAAAATTCAGTATTTCTTTTTATCTGTGTATAGACCCATATCAACCTTGTCAGTTTTCAATAAAATACTCGAGAAGCGTCTTATCAAACGCCTGATAAATTTTTTAGACAAACATAACACACTATTTAGTTTGCAATATGGTTTTCGTAATGGAAGTAGTACCACTGTAGCTATAGCTGAGCTTGTGGATCAAATATTAGAACAAACAGATCAAAAAAAGGAGGGGGTGCATAGGCGTAGCCAGTGGGGGGCAGAGGGTGGCCGTTGCCCCCTCCCCCTAACTTTTAAACCATTTTTAGAATTTTAATGTTTGTTTTAATTTTTTATTATTTAGTGTTAATGTTTGATATATTGGCCCTTTGCCTCAATGCAAAAGCGCTAAATTGCCTCGATTTTGTGACAAGATGAAGCAAAACAGTGCAAAAAGCCGACATCCATCAGATTTTTTTTATAACCCTCGAGCACCCTACTTAGCTAACCTAACGCATCTAAACAAATATCTCTAAACTGCAATGTAAACTATTAGACAAGCATTGCTTGCCTTTTCCCCGCTAGCTGAAAGTTGAAATGCTCAATTCCATTTTCAGCTCTTGGAAAAAATCTGAATTTTTAAAACAATGTTATAGCTTTTGGAAGCTAAGTAATACTTGATTAAGAAACATAATTCATAGTTAAAAAGTGTATCAACGGAAAATTTGAACTATTCGAGATATGGGCCAAACACAGGGGGTTCGTCACTGTGCTACCTTGTGTTTGTGTTTCAGTGTGTCGGAAGGTGTTTCTGTGGTTTAACATATCTATCAATACTACAGTTAAAAAATTATGCTATTTGGCAACCATGGATTAATTGACGTTTATTCTACGAACACTAACGTATCCTTTGTTTAACTTGCCTCGATATAACCTGCCTCTATTTATTAAATATTAATACTTATTTCTGATTTGAACCTATTTATACTAACAGTGCTATTGGAGCCAATCACAAAATGGGATAGTGGTTTACTTGCTCCAGGATATGGTGGTACCATAGACTAACTCTAAGACCAGTAGGTCCCGAACAAATACGATTTTTTTCTTGGCTCAGTCAGTACTAGCACATCGGTTCCAAGCTCGGTCCAAAGCTTAATAATGCACTCCTGAAAATGAACTCACACGAACACACTCTCAACTATTCTTTCAAAATAACACAGTAAATCCAAACAAAGGCGCAAATATGTGCTGGCAAGGTGCTGGCTTCAAGGTGTACTTCGGACTAAGAGGTTCTATTACGGTGAACCAATTTCAAATCGCTAGTTGCATATTGATTGTTGGTGGTACGGCGAGCATGGCAAACCAATATTATGGATCACAATTAATTGTGATCCCCACCACCGCACCACCAGCCCGGCGAAGCCCCACATCTTACCAAGAAGCATTTTTGTTGTGGTTTTTTACTGTGCTCACTCGATTCCTCACATCGCCGGAATAAAGATAACCGAAAAAATACGAAACACGCGATGACCGATAGCAAAATAGTGTGTAATAAAGCATCGACACAACCTTTCGCAGCCGATGCTCGAAGCAAACTTTTTTCGTTAACATTTAATTTTTACAACTGTAGAAGCTTTTTAAGAACAATCTAGGCGAATCCATTAAAAATTGCGATTGAGGGATTTGGTAAAAGTAAGAGTGCGTAGCTGCATTTCGTGCTGTCTGGCAACTTAAAACTTCTATAGATGCCCAGGCTCATTGGTTTAGCACCAACCGGGGGAGACTTGATCATTTACCGAATGATATCATTATCTCCAATCCACTCAATCCATCGCTATGTTTTGTGATAAATTGGATGGATTAATATTATTTGAGATAACTCAATACAGACGTCATCAAAGTTTTGCATATTGAAAGGCAATCAGTGAAGACCCACCTAGTACCTTATAGTAAGATACTTTGAGGCGGACCGGAAGATTCGATGAGCTACATCAAAGATTTTTTTCTGTTTATATGGAAGAAAAATGATGTACGGTGTTGCTTTGTCAATATATTGACAATCTGTCATCATACAGGTTTGGGCAGATATAATAAGATGAATTGTTTTTGCACCGATATTTCAGCATGGTCAATATCGGGAGAAAAAGGGAAATACTCATGTTGGAGCGTCAACTTTGACGTCAGCTGTAGTCCAAGCCACTTGATGGAAACAGTTCAAATTTTGTCCACATTAATCTCTGTATTGTTTAAAGCTATGGAGAAATTTTAATATGCTACCTGAATTTTTCACAGAAATACGGATTTTTGAAATTGAAATTTCAAATTTATAAATTTAATCAACATAAAATTTTTATTACATAAGGTCGAAACATTATTTATAGTGTTGCCAAAATTTCAGTCAAATATATTGATAATTGTCAAAGTTACAGAAGGTTGAACAACGCGTTTATTTGGAATCAAAACTTTGCTCGGCTGTTTTTTGCTACTGAGTGTACTTTATTTAGCAGGCCGTATGTTGTTGTAATCAAAAATCTAAAAGTTTCAATAAGGATGTTTACGAGATAGAATGTCTGGAAAAGCGGTTGCTACCGTTTATTGAAAGCCACGACTTTTTAGCTCTGATTTGGCCTGATTTGGCCTCTTATGCGAAATCCGTCTTGGAATGGTATAAGGTACAAGAGGTCAAATACGTGCCAAAAACAACCAATCTACCAAACTGTCCAAAACCTCGCCCGACAGAGATGCACTGGGCTCTTGGTAAGCGGAAACTCTTCGAAACTATGAATAAAGAGAAGATGGAGAATCGTCACGGCGGGTGTATCTGAGGATACCATGCGGAACCTTATGGCGGGTGTGCCGCAGAAAGTTCGACAATTTTGCAGAAAGAAGGATGAACATCGTAATCAACTGTTTTAGTGTAGATATAACTCTATAAATGTGAAATAAGCAATACTTTTTTTTTTTAATATATGAAATAATGTTGGTGCTATTATTTTGGTGTCTTAAATTCAACGTGGCCCGGCTTTATTACACAGAGAGCTAACAGATGATGCTCAGGACTAGCAAACATCTTCATTGTGTAAAAACTGGTGATTCCAAACTTAGATAATACCGGCGCTGGCCTTGCCCAAATGCACGTTATGTAAGGAAGCCGAGAAATCCTCTACACTTGCAGGAGAAATCACTGGAATGGAAGATAAAATGGTAGGGTTTGCAGCGGGATCTGTAAACGGTGTGCTCAATTCAACTGATTTTGGCATTGAATAAGATGTTTAACTATGTTCCTATGTACGGAGCTGCACCATAAAGTTATTCAAATTTTTGCACCGATTTAAACGAAAAGTACGGATGCTGGTGGGACCACTAACAGGTGTTGATGGTTTATATCAATGGAATACAAGAATTCATTAAAGTATCGAGTTTGAAGGCCGATATAAACCATCCCACAGTGGGATGAAATAAATAAAAGTGGGACATTTGTATTTGCGGCGAAACTATTTGGTGAGGTCCATTGATGTCTTGTACAATTTTTCTACGTTTTTTAAGCTCTTTATTTTTCTGTTAACAAATTTGATATAAGGGGTGTGTACACCTAGATAAAAAAATAACTTTTTTATTTCTGGTTCAAATCGATAACTATGTGTTTAAACTTTGTAGATTATGTCATTTCATGAAACTTTGTAGAAGACAAAAAAAATCTATCTCTGAACTGGACGAAGTTTTAAGGTGAAAAAAGAACGAAGAATGTAATACCCCCTTAAAACTAGTTTTTTATCATAACTTTTTTATTTGAGTTTTCTCATTTTTTAAATGTTCTACAGAGTTTAAGGTACTTCAAAAATCATTTTTTTGTAGAAGATAAATTATCATTATCTCTTTATTTAAAGGATTTACGTCGGGTTTAATGATTTCTTGAGTTATCTACGAGGATGCGTAGATTAAAAGCTAGCAAATATTAGCAGCTAAACTCAACGTTGAATCATATAAAAACCCTTCAAAATGATGTACAAATTATAAGGGGGTTCAGGAGAGCTCCTAACAATTTTTCAAAAATACACTAGGTTTTTTTACTACCTCTATGTTGCATATAAAGTGATATATAAAGTGAATAAATAGTTAGGCTTGCTATTAATGTTTAAAAGGAAAAAAAGCCCAATTTGTTAGATAACAAAGCTTATTAGAATAAAATAACGAAAAAGAACGTTCGAATGCAAATACAATAGGTGGAAAAGGAACTATGTCGTATTTCTACCAAAGGACCAACGATGAAAATTCGGAAAATTTGCAGTAGAACGATGAACTTTTTTTTCCGTTATCAAATAAGCTTCATTATCTAATAAAGTGGCCTTTTCTTAAACATAAATAGCACGTCTAAATATTTATTCAAAAAGATGAGAAAATCACTACATATGCCACATAAACTAATTAGAAGCTTAGTTACTTTTTTGAAAAATTGTTAGGAGCCCTCTTGGACCCCCTTATAATTTGTACAGTTGTTGAATAAATTAATATTGAGTAAAGCTGCTAATATCTGCTCAGCCGTAATCTACACATCCTCAAAGGTAGCTCAAAAAATTCATTAAAACCGACGTTCATCCTTTAAACAAAGAGATAATGACAAGTTGTCTTCTACAAAAAATGGATTTTTGAAGTACCTTAAACTCTGTAGAACATTTAAAAAATGGAAAAATTCAAATAAAAAAGTGATGATAAAAAAAACTTGTTTTAAGGGGGTATTACATTTTTCATTCTGTTTCACCCTATAACTTCGTCCAGTTTAGAGATAGAAATTTTTTATCTTCTACAAAGTTTCATGAAATGACCTAATCTACAAAGTTTCAGCACGTGGTTATCGATTTGAACCAGAAATAAAAAAGTTATTTTTTTATCTATGTGTATACACCCCTTAAATCAAATTTGTTAACAGAAAAATAAAGAACTTAAAAATTTAGAAACACTGTGACATCAATGGTCCACACCAAATAGTTTCGCCGCAAATACAGATGTCCCACTTTTATTTATTTCGTCCCACTGTGGAACGGTAGGGATGCTGATTGGCCCACTGACAAATGTGGCTGTAGCATAAAAATATGTTAAATATTGAGGACATACAAACCCAAAATTTGAGATGCTGTTGGAGCCGCACTCATGTGCTGGTGGTTTATTTCAATGAAATACGAAAGCTTTCTAATATCTAGATTGAGTAGCATTTTCATAACCATAAACAAATATATTACTTGATTTTAATAACACAAAACATAAACTTCTTATAAGCGGAATGGAAGTTTTTGTTATGGAATACAAGCGGAAGAGCTACAGGTTTTAATAAATTAAAAATTTAAAACAATTACCCGCTGAAATGTTGAAAATCAAATAAGCATCGCAGTACAGCAAGCCTAACACATAATTAAGAGAGATTTGGCCAACTTGATTCCATTAAAACGTTTTTCGCTGACGAATAATTCAAAAAAAAAAATCCGCTATAGCGCCACTCTAAAACTTCAGGCTCTTTGATTAGTTTTTGTTGATAAATAGGCTGCAATACCTTATTCGTTGGACATAGTTGCCTCACTTACACCGGATCATTCCTTTCACGGATAGTCTCAGTTATGTAGAAGCTAATCGCTTATTGAAGCCGGTAAGGAAATAAAGGGTGTTCCGATCAAAATTTAACCAAACAGTATTGTGAGTCTATCAAAGTTTTTTATTAATAAGTCATTTTTTTTCTATTTCAAGTTCAGTTAATACAGAATACAGGAGAAATATTCAGCTTTGCTTTGCCGGGTATTTCGTTAAACACCTTTCATAAGATTTTGTACAGTCTCCTTGTCGACTTTATTCGCCGCAGAACGCCAGTTTGTCTTGAACTATATCTCGCTCACAACAGCTTTTTGAGTTTCTTAAGATTTCGCTTTACGATGGCCCAACATTGTTCGATTGGGCGAAGCTGTGGCGTGTTGGGAGGGTTCTTGTCCTTGGGCACCACTTGAACGTTGTTGGCAGCTTACCACTCCATGGCCTTTTTTCCGTAATGACAAGATGCCAAATCCGGCCAAAATAGAACGCAACAATTGTGTCACTTCAGGAAGGGCAGTAGACGTTTTTGTAGGCACTCCCTCAGATGAGTTTCCTTGTTGACGGTTCCGGTCGCAATGTAAACGTTGCTCTTCAAGCCACAGGTATAGATGGCTTGCTACACCAGATATTTCTTCGCGAACTTTGACAGTTTAATGTGCTTGAAAAGATTTGCCAGCTTTCCCAGTACGATTGCCGTATAAAATTCCTGTCCAGGAAGCTGTTTAAAGTCTGCCTTAACGTAAGTTTCATCGTCCTGTACCACGCAATCAAACTTCGTCAGCATCGTCGAGTACAAGTTTCACGATCGTGCTTGGCCGACGTGTTTAGTTTATCGTCGCGATTTGAAGTCACTTTCTTGTAAGTCGACAGTCCAGCTCGATTTTAGCTCTATCCACGGTTGAAGACGCCACTCCTAGCTTCTTTGCGTCATCTTGGATGGAGAGGTTGGGGCTCCACTCGAAACAGCGGGCATCTTTTTTTGTCATCACTGTGGCCTCCTGCTTTCTATTCCTATCCTCCCCCGATCCAGCTTTCCTGGCTGTCGACAAACGTTCACTGAACACTTTTTATATGTTGGTAACAGTTGGTTTAGCCACATTCAACAATATCGCCAACTTGGCGTGAGAGTAGTTTGGATTCTCGCCATGCTCGTGCAAAATGTTGATGCGTTGCTTCTCTTCCTTTGCCGACATTTTGATAACTGAAGTGCCAATCTCAAAATTGAGATGGTGTGCAAAATTTGTTAATGCACGATGAAAGCAAATGCGTCAAGTTTAAGTCGACCAAATTTTGATCGAAACACCCTTAAAGAGGTCTTCTGAGTGCTTTACCTACACTTTCTTTTATTATCACCTTAATGTGGATCCCAGCTTATTGTTCGACTCCGGGCAATGAGAGAGCGGACTCACTAGCAAAGGCGGGCGCTATGGAAGGTCTTCAGTGATTTTTCATCGATTTTTCGCCAGAGCTCCCTCGTTGCTGGCAGTAGAAATGGAGTAAAGGAGATTTGGGGCGATGGCAACATTCTCTTATTCCCAAAGTGTCGAAGAAAGCTTGGTTCAGGGGATTGGATGTGGGTCGAGACTTCATTCACCTGATGTCTTATCATTGTTCTTTAAATGCTCATTTGTTCCGTGTTGGGCTGGGAGACAGCAATCTCTGTGAATGTGGACAAGGCTATCAGAACGCAGATCACGTTATTTGGTCTTGTGCTGAGCATCGTGGAGTCAGATCGGAGCTTTATGATTCCCTTCGGGCTCGAGGTTAACAACCCAATGGACCAGTTCGAGATATTTTGGTTGTACGTGACCTGGAAATTATGAAACTCATTTGTGTGTTTTTGACTAACATTAGCTTTCGACTGTAGTTAGATTCACTTACATGTGAGTATGTGTGCGTAAGTGTGTTTTAATTTTTAATTTGTAAACCTTCAATTTGTTCAATTTGATATTAGTTTGTTATTTAACTTCGCTAGATTAAATTGATAATTTTAGTGACAATAGCCCCTTATAGCTTGAATGTTATTGGCAATGATTTCCATCCATTTGTCAATAGGACATTGCAGTTAACTCCAATAGAATGTTAAAATTAGCGAAGAAGCCTGCAGGCGCATCATCAAAATGCTGCACTTCGAAGACTGGAACAGTAATTTTATCATAATTCAACGCTATAAAAATCTATTTGCAAAAGTCAAATCTCGGCGCAAGAATCTACCCGACCAACCACATCAAGTACTTCTCCAAGAAAGAAAGATGGCTGCTGAAAAAACAGGCCCAGGGCCAAGCTGCTGAGATGCTTAAACAGATTTGATTTATTGTAATTAGTGGTTGAAATTTTAATAACTTGTGCGACGAGTTTTCAACGAGCCATGAGTCCCATCTGTCACCACACCGGCGGCGTCCGGCCCGACCACCGCACCATCGGTCGTGTAGCACTGACTTCGCTCGCCCTGTGAGGAATGGGATGGGGGCTTATTTACAGTCCACAGTTACTGATAAGGACTTGCGTTAGTCCGTAATAATTTTCAGGTTCATGGTGCCGGGAGCAAAGGTTCTCCCCCGTAAATCAGCGATGAATGGGCACGAACTTGCTTGATATCCTTCGGTTGGGGTCACTCGTTTTGAGGAATTACATGCGCAGGATCCCCTCCATGTGCTTTTTATTGAATAAATAAATCATCTGGAAAATCACAATGGGGCGCACCAGCAATTAGGAAAGGTCAGATTTATAAATTGCGTTGGTAATTTGGTGACCGCAAAGTGTGACTCCCGGATGAATCATAAATTACGCCTGTCATTCGCTGGATATTCGATACAAGGACGAACGAGCCAATTCTCGTCAAACAGTATCGAGTGACAGATATGAACAAACGTTTTCATTATGGCAATCCCTGCTCAAACAAATTGACTGAAGAGCAAACTAGGAACCTAAGATGTGTTTAGCAAAGAAAACCAAAAGAAAAACAACGGGCCAGTTAGTGCTGTATAGAGCACATCGACAAACACAATCTCCAGAGTAAACAAGCAAATTTTTCGTCTTGACAAACAACAGTTTTCTTGACAGCTCTTTACCGCAGCAAGCAGCGACATCGTCGTCGTCAACGAGAACGGCAAGGCCACTGATGGTGCGCTAAGAACACTTTCCACCTTCACCGTTCCGCCCTCTCCCGGGCCCTAGGAAGAGTGACAGAGAGTATAGGATTACCGGGTTTTGTTCTACGTGAGCTGGAAATCCCTCCCTCTGGCCCACGGCGGGCGGAGGAATAATCATTGTCTACAAAGGATGGTAAAAGTTGCGGTTTTCGGTTCGAAGACAACGGACAAGGTCATCCAGTTTGGTTTGAGCGCTTCTGTGGTCCTCGTGGAAGACGATTTAAGGGCGCCAGGAGGTAATAGTTTGTGGCAAAAAGGCATCACGGAGGGGGTGTTTGATCTTGCCGCTTATGCAATGGCATTTTGCATTCGTGTGGGGTAAAGGTGTTTGTTTTGGGCAATGCTGGTTTTGCACCGTTTGAATGGGTGGATTAGGGGGTGAATTGGATACACCAATATACAGTCCGGATTCTTAATACACGTTGGATGATGGCATTTTGATCTGATGTTCAGTAGGTAAGTAGTAAGTTTAACGCAGACAGATTAGATTGATTTTCACTAAGGATTCTGATCTAGCCTGTTCAGCTAAATAAAAGTTTTTGCTTGAAATTACAATTGAACAAAATTTGTGGTGGTTTTCGTTAGTAACCCTGTTAAATCTTGCTTGGCTTTCCAAATAAACCATTAGATCCCAGTAAAGCTTGATCGGATTTTTATATTGCTCTACATCTGAGGGAGTGGTTCTAGGAATTGTGAGAGAATATTTTTTATGATTTTGAAAAAAAATTCTTGGAGTTTCGGCGCATTTTGCTAGGAGTTCTGAGCCTATTTTGATCTAGATTGTGAGAGAAACTGACTAAACATCCGTTTGTGGATTCAGGGATATTAAGGGTCCGAAAGTTTGAATCTGTAGCAGGAGGTTTGCTGGAAGGGATCGACGGTACATACGTATAGGGATATTTATAACACCTACCAGAGCTTCGGCACGAGCTGGATACAGGATTTTTTTTTTGGATTTTTGATTCTTACAGTGACATCTTTTGTGTTCCCAACAACAATAACAACATCAGAAGTTTTTTTTGCCATGCAGTTCGAACATATTTCTGAGAAAGACAAAATGGAAGAAGAAAAATAATTGTGCGCAATCATTTGGAAAACCCTTCGTGGTCTGAGCCAAAACTTGCTAAAGTGTTGGGTTTTCCCCGAAATACCATGTGGCTTGTTTTGAAAAAGTACAGAGAAGCTTTGTCGGTGGATCGCAAGCCTCAAAGCAAGAGTCGGGTACATTAAGGCAAACGCCAACATCTCAGACTGCGATTTGGCCAAAAAGTTTCGCGCCGCACGCCGCACGTTAAACGCATTTTCTCCGGGAAGTCATACCGTGCCTGTAGACACCCAAATAAGGATCAAAAGCAGAACAATGTTGCCAGAATCCGTGCCAGAAAACTGTATGATCAGGTGTTGACAAAATTCAATGGCTCATGGTTGATGAAACCTAAGTTAAGGCCGATTTCAAACAGCTACTGGGACAAAAAAAAATACTTTTCTACGGCTTAAAGACATGTTCCTGCCAAATTCAAGTTTGTGTTTGCAGGTTAATTGGCACGTAAATACATGATTTGGAAAGGCATCTGTAGCTGCGGTAGGAACACCAAGGTTTTCATCGCTGATAAGACATTTAATTCACAGCTGTACAGAACGGATTGTCTCCAAAAGCAAATATTGCCATTCATCAGATCCCACAATGAATCTGTCATGTTTTGGCCAGATCTTACAAGCTGTTATTATAGTAAAACGGTGCTACAGTGATATGAAACCAACGGGATTCGGTTTATACCGAAAGAACTCAAGCCACCAAACTGACCCCAGTTCAGACCGATAGCGAGATCTTGGGCTATTATGAAGAGGAAGCTGAAGGTGAATAGCAGTGTCGTCAAAAGCATCAATAAATTGAGAACCAAGTGGAACAAGATTGCCAATACGATGGATGAGAATAATGTGCGCCGGTTGATGGAACGTATTCCGGGAAAGTCCGCAAATTTTTTTCGAAATTCAGTTGGTAAATTCTATTTTGTATTTTCCCTCAAAAGTTCACATAAAGTAAAACATTTTAGTTACAACAGAATACCATACAGTTAATGTATATCCGAATTATGCCTAATAGTTTTTTTTTCCGAAATCCTGTAATTTTTTTACAGATATCTGTAAAATGTCACCGAAATTCGTAAAATCGGATTACCGAACGTTCAGCTGTTGAGAATTCGGTAAAACTTTACAGATTTCTGTAAAAAAATCCAAGTGTGTATGTTCCAATTCTATCAGGACCACACCTTATCATGGTAACCGAAATGTTAAGCACGTGATTGGGTGGTGTCCTATTGACAACATAATTTGTAAGTTGAGAATTAATGGTGGTTTCTTCAATCGCGCTTTTTACGCGCAGCTGTAACGAGAATACAACAGAGCGGCTGCTCAAGCCATGACGTAGAAAATAATGAGACTCAAACATTTTCCCAATCGAGCTTAGTATCTTTAATATCAACTGTGAACTAACCTGTGTTAACATAAAAAAAAACATTGTTGAAGTTTACACTTCATTTGCAATTAATATGTATCCCGACCGAAAGGAAACAACAAAATTATCTCAAGTTTTGTTATTCAGTTACGCTGTTTTTGGAACAGAGGTTGTTAAAACTTAGATCACGAATGTAGTTCAAATAACAGAAATACTAACAAAAACTCCTCAACAGGAAACAAAATTATAGCAAACTACGGTATAGTTATAACATAAACAAAACAAACTTTGTAACAGTTTTGTTACGATGTAGCAAGAACATATCAGCTAGAATTAATTGATTTCTTTACGCACGCGGGGCATTATATCATAGTTTTTAATAAGTGTGTAAAAAAATTATCCAGATGAAAACACCTTCAGCAAATTTGTATCATAATCAGATAGTCATAGAAAGGTTTGTTATAATTTTGTTATTTTCATGTTATACCCTTCTGGTCGGGATGCCATTTTAATTTATGACCACTTGCAAGCAACTCGTGGAGCTCTTGCAGACATTGAAAATATTGCCACACGGACAGCCATTTTAACTCAGTTTTAAACTGTGTTTGACTCAATTTTGTCGGAAGTGGAGTCACTCAAATTTGAGTAAACGAAACTGGGATTGACAAGTCGACAAATCAAAAACTGCGAGTCCAATCAGATGAACGCACTGCACTTCTGATGAAAGTGAGTCAAAAACGACTCAAAACTGAGTAAAAATGGCTGGCCGGGCAGAAGAAATTTCTCAATAATGCCTAGGTAATTGTAATAGCCTATAAAACATACTTCTTAAGTACATTTTTCGCTACTTTATTGTCGAAAATGTGTTTTTAATTATACGTTTGAGTGGCCTAGAATTTTCTGAATAATCAGATTCCAAGGTCAGATTTTACATAAAATGTATTTAAATAACAACAAGGTTCAGCCCAATTGGTATGTTTGCAATGATGACGTAGGACTACGCAACTAAATGTAAGGCATTTTGATAGTACAATGCAATATTTTTTAATTAACCCTTTGAGGCCTAAATTTTTTCAAGCGTTATTATAAAAGCAATTTGGTGTATTCTGATTGATTTGGTGCTCATCAACATAGAAATGATTGAAAAGAGTAGGAAATAATTTTTGAGATGAACTAGGTCGTCCAAACCGTCCTGAAGTTAAAAACTTAAGATCCACAGTTGTAACAGTAGCTTTATCCGCTATATTATGTCTTAATATGTATTCAAACATATGCAATGAATATCGTCGAAGAACAACAGACGTTATATTTAAGATAATATTCTATGTCAAACTATCTCATTTAACTTTGTATAGCCCATGACGCTACTGTTACAATTGTAGACCTTGAGTATTGAAAGACAGTTTATATAACATGAAAATTATATGGTTATCCTATCTTTGTATAGCCCAAGAGACTACGGTTACTACTGTACATCTTAAGATCTATGCTCAAGTTTTTATAATCTTGAACATCTCAAGATAATGCGACTGGTGACCTTACAGAAGATTCACTGAATGTATTTGAATGCATATCGTCACCTTTCATAGGGTACGACTGTAGATCCTACCTTCTGAACACAAGGGCAGTTTTGGTGACCTAGTACATCGCAAGGTATCTCATTATATCTGTTAACCTTCCAGAACCTTCCAGAACCTTCCAGCCTTCTTATTCCCGTTTTCCAGCGATTTTTTCTTAATGTTTGAATTAAGGTTAAACTCACGTTAGTGCGGTGTAGTCCTTTTTCGCTCTTTCACTTTTCGTCGTTCAGGCAGCGAACTGTCAATTCTCTCGCTCTCCCGTGCTGTGTCGAACAATCTCTACTGTGGTGTCAGGAAAAAATCTCCGTAGAGACTGAGTAAGATTCACCAAAGAGAGCTAGAAATGTGCACCCGGTGATTCTCCCCAGAGAAATTGCAATCCTGCAGAAGACTCAATCAATTTGATTAAATACTTATTGTTACTTTGTTTAGTACAGAAAAGTACAGTTACAGCTGCCCCTTGCGCTGAACTGGCCGGCTTGACGTGCCGCAAAGGCTCAGTAGGGATTCCAAGACCCGAAGCTAAGTGTCAGTTCCATTGTGGTTATATCACATCGATTATTTTTTCCACTATAGCAGCAGCACATCGATACTGTAGATATACTATTTTTTGTCATTTCAGGTCATCCAAGGAACTCCTAAGTGTTTTAAAATAATTTTAAATATATTTTGTTTTTTCGGTGGTTATGATAATTTATATAAGGTTAGTAGTTCATGAGCGGGCCCGTCTACAATTGCAGCAGGATCACAATCTGTAGATATGTGAATACAATTAAAATTGGTATTATCATTCCTTCGCTATATTATCTATATTCTATGCCATTTTAAATGAAAAAAAATCTAGGAAGCATTATGTACGACAAATTCTACTCAAAAAAGCATTTCCCTTATTCGCCAAAACTTTATAATTTATAATCATTGCTTTCCTGTTTCCCATTATCATTTTTAGATCCAGACCAATAAGAGTTATCGGACTTTTTTTTTGTCTGGTTTTACTAAATCTACGTTTTTGGCGTTCATGCTTATATAAAATTTATGTTTCCTAATTGTTTGCTGTTTTCAGCTTTTCCAAGACTATTAGGATATTTAAACATATCAGTTACAAACCAGTGGATAACAGATTTATATTATACTTACGCTTATTATGTTATTTGACTATAACTGTGAAAACAAATTCTTAAAAGATATTGATGTTATCGAAGCTGCAACAGCGGAAGTCTTTCGATGACCAGCTAAGTTACGGATATATATTCTACTATAGTTTACTGGCTTGCTCGTATTTTTATTTTACATTATAACGTCAGATTTTTATTTTATGTTATGATATTAAATGATATGAAATTATTACATTTAAATTCATTTGATAAAAATTGCTATAGTACCTGTGAGACTCACTACAAAAAGTTTTTGTGATTCAAGGAAACGGAACAGTACTTCGAAATTTTTTATTTAATATTCTTCATATGCTATATAATTTCAGATCATCCATGGATATACCAAGTATTGTAAAATATGTTTGAATTAATTTTTTTTTTCATAGCACCTATATTGTCTTAACTTTCAGGTTTAAAAAGTGAATTGTTACTATCATTCTTACATTTACTTACTATATTAAATATCATTATAATAATCATTCACTATATTTTTTATCAGTTCAATATTCACTATATTTTATATATTACTACATGACATTGAATATATATTGGGCAAGGAGGGAGCATCAGGGTATCATTCAAGCTGGAATTGGACAATGGAGTGGTATGACAACCGGCG
Source organism: Aedes japonicus (assembly GCA_034211315.2). Classification (NCBI taxonomy): domain Eukaryota; kingdom Metazoa; phylum Arthropoda; class Insecta; order Diptera; family Culicidae; genus Aedes; species Aedes japonicus. The sequence continues at coordinate 89,334 of JASCZW010003967.1, forward strand.
TCTAGGAGGGAATAAACAGTATCATTTTCTTATCCTACCGATTTGATTGTGATGCTGTGAATTCTACTCCAACAGTTTCAGTGAGAGTGACGCGCCCTTCTTAACAAGCCATCCCGTAGAAAACTTAATGAGTATTGCGAATTGGGTTATGCGATTTGTTGGATCGTTTCGTTGGAAGGAGTATCTTATGTTCCCGCGGGTTTCGCGTAAGTGTCTCTGCTTACAGGTCCGCCCACCGTTTTTGGCCCTACAGCGTTACTGTGAATGCAACCCGGTAACTCAATTTGATCTTGCTATTAAATGGAACTGCATACATGACAAAGTCGTAGAAGGGATGGTGGCTACCTTACATACATACATACACAAAAGTACAGTTACAGCTGCAGAATTTAAGGTTTGCATTTCAGAATAGGTTGGGCATTCTAGAACATCCAAAGATCAGATCATCTTGTCTTTTAATCTTGCAAGATATTTAATGAATATGTTGCAATGCACATTGAATCTTTGCATAGCCCAAAAAGCGTTTTCTACATCTATAGGTCCTGCATTCTAATCTCAAGGATAGTTTGATTGAGGTAAAATATGTCATTTTGTTTTAAAAATATAAATTGAAAATGTATGAATGTTTATTATAACTTGGTATTGCCTAAAAATTTCTGATATAACTGTTAATCTTAAATCCTTGGAAAGTTTGGATGACCTAGACCATCACAAGATTATCTTCATGTGTTTATTGGCGTTTGAAAATACCCACTGAATATGCTAGATTGCGTGACGTTACTTTGTTTAGCCCAGAATCTACTCTTACTACCATATATTTCTAGTTCCAGACTCCACGACAGTTTTGATTACTTAGAGGATCACAAAACTTTAAAATAATAAAATGTTTACTTTCCAAAAGATTCACTGAATATGTTTGAATACCTTTGTATCCCAAAAAACGACTGTTACAACTGAAGATCTTATGTTTTGAACTTAAGAGCAATAGAAGCCATATACCTAGACCTAGAATAGATCAAGATAGACCAAGATTGTCGCATTATGTATGTTGATCTTCCACACAATTCAATGAGATGAGTTGAAAATGTAGAAGAAGGGTGCCATCGATCTCCTCTCTTCACAAGAACACAAACGACTACAAATTGATACATGGTGACGATGGTTGTTGCAGCCTGGGCAATGTTGTCAATTTGACAATTTCAAAGTGTGGTGGTGCGACGATGGAACATCAAGACATGTACCAAAGCATCATACCAAGCTGTCATTGTGCCACTTTGGACTCCAAGAACGCTTAGATCAAACAAAGTTCGCCGAACTACAAAGTTGACCATCTACAAGATACCAATCAGACAGGTAGTCCTCGAAACATGCCAAAAAACATGAACATTGTTAGTGGAGTCTACGGTGGAGTGCAGATGAGAGCCGGAACGTGGATAAAGCGAATTAATCATGAATCGCATCAGTTGCTAAGAGAACCTCCCTTAGTATATACCGCTAAAATCGATCGACTACAATGGGTTGGTCATGCCGTAAGGTTGTCCGACTACAGCCCAGTAAAAATAATTCTCGAAAACGAATCGACGGGCACACGGAAAAGCGAGCAAGGTGGATCGATCAAGTAAAGCCTGTCCGCGATAAATTCCGGATAATTTTCTTTCAGTTTAGGTTTTGAATTATTTCACGGATCGCTGAAATGTTTCATTTATGTGACAGCAAAAATTCTCCACTTTATTTCGTAGCACAACATGTTTACATTCTTGTTACATTCAGTAAAATGGCGTCGATTCAAGTAGAGGTGCGCAAACGCATTATGTACGAACGCTTGTAAATTCTGAATTTATCGGTACGCGATCTTGCCAAGAAACCAAAACTACCGAAAAGAACCGTGTTTTTTTTTTTTGTTTGAACATCATTTGACCAGTGCTTGACTGTGCATTGGAAGGTTGAAAGTGGAACAAATCGAAAATCATGCTCCCGACAAATGGATAAGAAGGTGGTAGCCATTATTGAGTACAAAAAGTTAAGCAGAGGCAAGGACTGAATGCGTACAAAGTAAAAAGGGTGCCCAACCGTGATGACAAGCAAAATTTCACTGCAAAAAGTCTTAGATTCATAAGAATCTAAGTCATCACGTTCATCTGATGCCAGAACGCGACTTTGAATACTTTGATGGTATTTTTATTGAAATTTTATCTTAAATCATGGTGATCGCTACGTTTTTCAGGACTATTATAAATTAATACATTGCGACCTAATTTATAATATACTAGATATATTCTTGACAATAAAATATTATTTTATCTTACATATATATTCATTTAATCAGGGCACGAAAAAGGACCACCAGGGCACCCGAATGATGCGAATTGGATGGGAAGAGTGGGAGTGCCAACTTTTCGTAGATTTCAATATGTGGATATAGTTCTGGCTCTTCTCCCTGTTCATTGTGGTGTCATCCGCATATTGGAAAGCTCACCAACTGTTCAATCTTTTGTTGGAAGATGACTCTTTTTAATCCCGTTTATATTTTTATTTATTTACTAGCTGATCCCGGTGCGAGCGTTGCTACGCCTGCAACTAAATGAATGAACATTACATAGAACTGACGCTTTTTTTTAATGAGTTTTTTTTTGATTAATAAGGAGTTCAAAATTCTATCAGCACATTCTTCTCACCCAGACAATACACAGTTTGTGTCTAAGTTACCTGGATAATTCTCAGGATTGGTTGAAATTTGTGTTTGAATTCACCATAGAAACATTTCTTGCATTTAAAAAACCCCGCATACCATTTTTGATTCCATTTGCTTGATTAGTTCTCAAGCTATGCAGAAATTTGTGTTTCATTTGTATGCAAGCCGGAAGGGGGAAGCGGTCTCAAACAATCATAAGAACCTTCCTCAGCCCCAAAAATACCTGCACACATATTTTCACTCCGATCGGTCAGACAGACAGTCAGACAGAAATACATTTTTATAAAAATAAAAATCCTGTTTCCAATAACCCCCACATGCCAAATGTGGTATCATTTACTTGAATAGTTCTCGAGTTATGCAGAAAATTGCGTTTCATTTCTATGGGACCCCCCCTCATTAAGAGGGCAGAGTGGTCTTAAACCACCATAGGAATATGTCTCTCCTTTAAAAAATCCCACATGCCAAATTTGATTCCATTTGCTTTATTAGTTTTCGAGTTATGCAGAAATTTGTGTTTCATTTGTATGAAAGCTCCCCTCCGGAAGAGTCTCAATGACCATAAAAACATTTCTCTCCTTCAAAACCTCCATATCACAGTGGTCAAAAAGTCGATTTTAACGCTCTTAATTCATAGCTTCCTAAATAGTGGAGCTAGAGCAATGGCGTCTTTGGCAAAGTTGCTAGATATAACAAGCTTCATATTTTGACGGCATGACTTTTGTGATCAATCCCCCTAAAAGTGAGATCAAAATTCAACTTTTTTAGGATTTTGAGATAGAGATATGATGTCTTGAGCAAAATTGTAGAAAAAGTCAATACAAACAACTTTGCTGAAGACATAAACATTGTATGTTTCACCCAATTGGAGATAGAAAGCGTTTTATAAGAACTAACCTCCAAAAACACATTTTTCACTGAAACATTTTGTTTTTAATTTTAAGTACAATATAATGTTCTACAAAGTTATTTGAAATATCTAAATACAAAACTTTCTAGAATATAATATATCTGCAGTATTTCAATGGGATGAGTTATTGAACTTTTTTACGTTTTTTTCGTCGTATTTTCGAAGGTTGTACCACACTTAGGAGCAGGTGAGAGCAGATAGATTTGACTGCATCTAATAGTACATTAAATGAGCTTTCAAGTGGCGCTTAGTTTGTCCGTCCACGACCGTCTGCTGGGAAGTTATGATCAAAACAAATTTCAATGGTTTTAGTATATTTCATTATTCAAACAGTATAAAAAATTGCGTTGCCATGGTAACCACACCTCTAAACTCATTATTTTTAGCATAATTGTACATTTTATTTTTGTCAATATTTTTATTCATTAAATGTTACTATAATTAACCCAATTTTCATTTCAATTAATATTAATTATTAATTTAACATTTGTTTTCGAAGCCGTTTTTAATTGCAACCGCGTCTTTTGTTAGCAGCTGTTTATTATCGCCATGGTATCGACAATGGTTTCTCATGCTTTTTGGGCAAACCACGAATGCTTGTAATCAATGGATCTTATGATAATACGCGTCCATTAAAATTCATCATTTTTTGTCGTTATTACTGATCTTGACCGTACTGCTCTCTATCATTGCGGTTCAATATTGCAGGCATCTAGATATAAGATTAACACGACCGCAATTGATGACTATTGCAATGAAAATGCTCTTTTGCTGGTCAGTTTTTACCCTTGGTATATCAGTTATCGTTCATAAAGTATTGAAACATGGATCGGCCGTGATTAACCATTTCTTAGTTCAAATCGGTCAACTGTCTGAAGAAGCTCAAGAAGCAAGAAGGTTGGAAGAGGTATTAGCATTTTATACTGATACCAAAGAATACATTTATATAACTTTATTTTTCCAACAGACATCGAGAGTTCAATAACCGTCTCTAGTATAATCAGATCCATTGATTACAAGCATTCGTCGTTGGCCCAAAAAGCATAAGAAACAATTGCCTGGCGATGATAAACAGCTGCTAATAAAAGACGCGATTGCAATTAAAAACGGCTTCGGAAACAAATGTTTAATAAATAACTAAGAATAATTGAAATGAAAATTGGGTTAATTATAGTAACATATAACGAATAAAAATATTGAAAAAAATAAAATGTACAATTATGCTAAAATTAATGAGTTTGAAGGTGTGGTTACCATGACAACGCAATTTTTTTATACTGTTTAAATAATGAAATATACTAAAACCATTGAAATTTTTTTTGATCATAACTTCCCAGCAGACGGTCGTGAACGGACAAACTAAGCGCCACTTGAAAGCTCATTTAATGTACTATTAGATGCAGTCAAATCTATCTGCTCTTACCTGCTCCTAAGTGTGGTACAACCTTCGAAAATACGACGAAAAAAACGGAAAAAAGTTCAATAACTCATCCCACTGAAATAATGCAGATATATTATATTCTAGAAAGTTTTGTATTCACATATTGCAAATAACTTTATAGAACATTATATTGTCCTTAAAATTGAAAAACAAAATGTTTCAGTGAAAAATGTGTTTTTGGAGGTTAGTCCTTATAAAACGCTTTCTATCTCCAATTGGGTGAAACATACAATTTTATGTCTTCAGCAAAGTTGTTTGTATTGACTTTTTCTACAATTTTGCTGAAGACATCATATCTCTATCTCAAAATCCGAAAAAGTTGAATTTTGATCTCACTTTTTAGGAGATTGATCACAAAATCATGCCGTCAAAATATGAAGCTTGTTATATCTAGCAACTTTGCCCAAGACGCCATTGCTCTAGCTCCACTATTTAGGAAGCTATGAATTAAGAGCGTTAAAATCGACTTTTTGACCACTGTGCATATGCCAAATTTGGTTCCATTTGCTGGATTAGTTCTCAAGTTATACAAAAATTTGTGTTTCATTTATATGAGAGATCCCTCCCTCCACTTTTAGAAGGCGGATGATTAGTTCTCGAGTTATAGAGAATATTGTATTTAATTTGTATAGGAGCCCCCCCCTTTCCAGGGCGAAGATGAATCTGAAACCATCATAGAAACCTTTCTTGCCTACAACCTCCACATGCCATATTTGGTTCCATTTTGTTTGAGTTAGTTCTTGAGTTATGCAGAAATAATAGTTTTCATTTACATGGGAGCCCTCCTTTCTAAAAGGCAGGAGGGGTGTCGAACTATAATAAGATCCTTTCCCGGACCCAAAAACCCCTGCATACAAATTTGCATAGCGGTAGGGATAGTTCTCATGTTTGGTTTAAATTTGTGTTTCGTATGTATGGTAGCCCCCCTTTTCAGAGTGAGGAGAGGTCTTAAATTACCACAAAAACATTTCTTGCCTTCAAAAACTCACCCATACCAATTTGGTTCCATTTGCTTGATTAGTTCTCGAGTTATGCAGGAATTTGCTTTTTCATTTGCATGGGATCCCCCCCTTTCTAGAAGCAGGAGTGCTCTCGAACTATCATAAGATGCTTTCCCGGACCCAAAAACCACTGAATACAAATTTGCAAAGCAGTAGGTATAGTTCTCATGTTTGGTTGAAATTTGTTTCATTTGTATGAGAGCCCCCTTTTTTAGAGGGAGGAGGGGCTTTGAACCACCATAAAAATATTTCATGCCTTAAAAACTCGTCCATTCCAAATTTGGTTCCATTTGCTTGATTATTTCTCGAGTTATGCAGAAATGCAGAAATTTGGGTTCCATTTGTTTGAGAGCACTCCCTCCTCCTTCCTCCTCATATGACGGAAGAGTCTCAAATCACCATAGAAACATTTCCCTCCTTCAAAAGCTTCCACATGCGAAATTTGGTTCCATTTCTCTTATTAGTTCTCGAGTTATGCAAGGATTTGCGTTTCATTTGAATAGGTTCCCCCCTTTCAGAAAGGGGAGGGGTCTCAAATCAACATAGAACAATTTTGTCTTCAAAAATCCACCACATACTAAATTTGGTTCCATTTGCGATTAGTTCTCGAGTCATTTCAGAATAGTGTATTTCATTTTGTAGCTCCCCCCCCTTTAGGAGATGGAAGGAGTCTCAAACCAACATAGAAACATTTTTTGTCTTAAAAAACTACCAGATGCTAAATTTCGTTCCGTTTGCTTGATTAGTTCCCGAGTTATGCAGAATATTGTGTTTTATTTGTATGGGAGCCCCCTTTATGACGGGGGAGGGTTCTCAAGCTCCATAAAAACCTTTTTTGCCTTCTAAAACTCACACATGCTAAATTTGTGTTTCTTTTGCTTGATTAGTTCTCGAGTTGTGTAGAAATTTGTGTTTCATTTGTATGGAGCCCCCTTTTCAGTGAAGGGAGGGATCTCAAACCATCATAAGATTATTCTCCGGCCCCAAAAAACTCTGCATACAAAATTTCACGCCGATCGGTCCTTCCGCTCGCGAGTTAAATCGTGACAAAGGAAACCCCAACTCATTTTTATTTATTTATTTTGTCAACATCTTCAGCTAAGTTGTACAGACTGAATAAAGTAACCTTCCCTATCTAACAATAATCCTAAACTTTTTTTCGTTATATGTGAGCAAAATGATATCTTACTTCATTAAATCTTCGGAGCCATTTTTGCAGTTGATAATTTTCACCGAAGACTGTTCGGTAACTCGGAATCCACAGAAGCTGTCGTTGTCGGGAGCTGCGAACAGGATCATAAAAGATTATTTGTGGCAAAAGATGGTTATTTTTCGCTGGTGAAGAGGCTCAGTGTTCATATGGAAGCAGTCGGAGAGAGCCATTCCATGGCAGGTTGCGCAGAGCAAATCTCAAGAAGCAACGTTGAACTCTTTCTATCCGGTCAGCGTGTACAGCAAGATAGGGAGCCCATACTTGAACTCCATATTCAAGGACACTGCGCACCAAAGAACAGTACAGGACTTTCAGTGCGTGAATATCGTGGAAAACGGCACTGGTCGGCAAAAGCTTTAGCGGAAGTTATAGACATATGTTCGTTGAAATTCAGGTTACTACGCATGGTTACTCCTAAGTCTTTAATAGGGTTGACTCGTTCAAGTACTTCTGAATGTAGCAAGTAGGTGAAAGATATATGCGAACGGCTTCTATTGAAACTTATGATCTTGCATTTTATAGCATTCATCTCCATTTCATTGAAAAGACACCAGTCTGATACAGTTTCAATGTCTTGCTCGACGACAATGATTTTCCACGCAGATTTCCCAGATTTGTAGCAGCCAGTTTCAATGCATCAGGAAAAACTCCGTCTGGTACCGGTAAGCACTGCAGTAGACGCCGTAAACAGAAAAGATACATAAATTGAGTTTTCTTTAGGCAAGTACTCTTCGATCCCGGGTCCGAAAAATTTCGAGATTGAAGACGATAATTCCTCTGCCAAGAATCAAGCGAACGAAATGGATTTTCAAATGTCGAGTGGTAAGAATACTATGAAATACATTTAAAACTTATATTTAAAATTGAATTTGCCTGTTCCTAGCCTCATCCAACACAGAAAATGCAGGTGACCCTGACGCAGATGCTTCATCTGACGAACGGGTTGCTAAGAAACAGAGAACTGCCAAAGAAAAAGTGCAAAAGTTTAAAACTGAATGGATGCGTGAATCAGAATATCAGTGCTTCGAAAGGTACCAGAAGGACGAATCATTTGCTTGGTGCAAAGTGTGCCTGGATAAGTTAAGCGTAAGAAGAGGAGGGGGATCAAACCTGGTGAGTCATCTTATAACTAAGCGCCATAAGGAAGCTGCTTCGAAAGTCGTAGCTGACGATGATAGCAAGCTGGAAGACTTCGCAAGTGTTCAAAATCCAGACGAAGTTATGGCAATGCAAGCAGAACTGAAGATTTCCGCTTGGGCGGTTGAAAACAACGTTTCGTTTAACTCCATAGATAAGCTAGCAGATGTTCTTCGAACCATTGATCCGAACTCCAAGGTGCTGGCTAAAATTAGGCTCGGGAGAACAAAAGCAACCGCTATTGTTGGTGGAGTGATAGTAGAGGAACAGCATGCTGAACTGGTGGCAAAGGTAAGGGAACGTAATTTCTCGCTTATCGTCGATGAGTCTACGGACATCAAGGCTACAAAGACTCTTGCAATGGTGGTGAGAATTTGCGACGAGAATGAAACAGGTGACCCTCAGGTACGTGATGAGTTTTACGCAGCAGTGTCGCTTGGTGCTGCTGATCATAAAAGCATATACAATGCAATTATTGATCAGTTCCGTAAGGACGGCGTTCCTTACAAGGATCGCTTGAAAGGTTTTGCGTCGGATGGTGCTGCAGTAATGATGGGTGTATCTAACTCAGTTATGAGGTTGCTAAAAGCTGGCTGCCCTGATTTAGTGATCATCAAATGCACCTGCTATTCACTAGCACTATGTGCCAGTTATGTCTGCGAGAAAATTCCCGACTATCTTGAGCATTTACTGAAGGATATATACAGCTTTATATCGAACAGTCCGAAAAGAACAAGCCAATTTGACATGCTTCAAGAAATACTTGAGCTGAAACCCCTAAAAATGTTACATCCTTCTGCTACGCGTTGGCTGTCATTGGAGGCGGTAGTCAAAAGGTGTATCAGCAGATTCTCGGAGTTGATTTTATTTTTCACGTTTCAACACAACGTAGATAAAAATCAGACAGCTTACCGAATACTGACGTACCTTCAAGACTCCATGACTAAGCCCCTATTACTATTTTTGGACTATAAAGGGCGATACGGTCAAAATTTGGTCAATATCAACTTGACGTATTTCTTTCAATTTGCATTTAAAAAACCTGAACAACCCTCATTTTGAAGGTGTGTGTGTGTAGAATGTTGCTCCTATTTGATTTTGGAATTCACTCTTCAGTTGTCAAAATGCCGTCCAAGCAAGAAGAGCAGCGTATCAAATTTTGCTCGCGCATCGCGAAAATCGAGCTACTCGCACGCAAAGTTGGCAAAATCGCTAAAAGTTGCCAAAATCAACCAGTTACAAATGTAATTAAAGTGTTTGGGGAACGTTTGTCGACAGCCAGGAAGTCTGGATCGGAAATCGAAAACCGGAAGCCGCTGAGACGACAAAGAGAGTCGCCGGTAGTTTCAAGCGAAACCCTAACCTATCTCTCGAGATGCCGCAAATAAGCTGGGTGTATCGTCTACAACCGTGCATCAGGCAAAAAACGAGCCGGACTATCGACTTACAGGAAGGTAGTGACTCCAAATCGCGATGATAAACAAAATACGACGGCCAAAGCGCGATCCCGGAGGCTGTACGACGATGCTGACGAAGTTTGACTGCGTGGTAATGGACGACGAAACCTACGTCAAAGCCGACTACAAGCAGCTTCCGGGACAGGAGTTTTATACGGCAAAAGGAAGGGAAAGGTAGCAGATATTTTCAAGCACACGAAACTGTCAAAGTTCGCAAAGAAATATCTGGTTTGGCAAGCCATCTGTACCTGTGGCTTGAAAAGCAGCATTTTCATAGCTTCCGGGACTGTCAACCAAGAAATTTACGTGAAAGAGTGTTTGAATAAACGTCTGCTGCCTTTCCTGAAGAAACACGGTTGTTCCGTACTGTTTTGGCCGGATTCGGCATCTTGCCATTACGGTAAAAGGCCATGGAGTGGTATGCCGCCAACAACGTGCAGGTGGTTCCCAAGGATAAAGAACCTCCCAACACGCCAGAGCTCCGCCCAATTAGAAATACTGGGCTATTGTCAAGCGGAACCTAAAGAAGACCAAAAAAAACTACTGGGACGAGCGGCAGTTCAGGCAAACTGGCTTTCTGCGGCGAAGAAGGTGGACAAGGTGGCTGTACAAAATCTGATAGCAGGAGTCAAGCGTAAGGCCCGGCAATTCGGATTTGGAAAAGCGGAAGCCTAACTGAATATTTTTCCTGGTTGTATACTAATTGAACTTGGAAAAAGTAATTTAATTTGATTTTTAAATAAACGATTTCACCGATTTACACGTGTTTTCCCTTGACCAAATTTTGACCGTATCACCCTTTATTTTGCCCTAAATTAATAGGTTGAATCGCCTGTTCCAGTCAGAAAAACCCGAATTCACGATGCTGCACGAAGAGTTACAAGACTTCTACCTGGCGATTCTAACTAATATATGTGAGGAAACATATGTTACGTCTTTGTCTAATTCCAATGCAGCGGAATTTGAAAAGCATCTCAAAAGTGGAAAGAATATTTACATTGGACTGGCAGCTGAAGAAAAAATTAAATCAATGGACGACGGACAACAAAGCATATTTCGGAACATTTGTCGTAGTTACTTCGTTGAGTTGGTGAAACAAATGCGAAAATGGTTTGATTTTAACGATCCGACTCTCAAGGCAGCAGCAATGTTGAATCCAGGAAACTTTTCCTCTTTAACCAGCATCAATGTAATATTGGAGGCGTTTCCAGGGTTCTACGATGGAGATTTACAAGAATTGGTGAACGAATTCCGGGCATTGAGGGTGAAATTATACCGGAAAGAAATCGTAGTTGCAGAAAACGTTCATGTGCAGGACTGGTGGACAAAAAACGGGTGTCTGAAAAGAATGGATGGTTCTCACGTATTTCCAGCGCTTCGATCTCTTGTTTTAAATATTCTTACGATGCCTCACTCCTCAGCAACCGTTGAGCGGATTTTTTTCCCTATATAACAACAATAAAACGAAACTCCGAAACCGACTAAGCAACGATTCAATGAACGCGATCCTGAAGTCGAAAAATTTGATTAATCTGCGGGGAGGTAGTTCAAAACTGAATCTTACAGAAAGTATGCAGTCTAAATTTGGTAAGACAATATACAAACATCATCGTACGGACGATAAATAACGTGGCAGTATAACATTTTAAGCTTTTGATGTTATTTTTGAAGGTAATAAATCAGAAAGTTTTAAATAAAAAAAAATGTTGTTTTTCAATGGTACAGATTTCGGTACAGATTTTTTTGAGAAGAAGTACAGATGAAAAAGATTTTTCAAACATCAAGTACAGATGAAGATGTGGCAACAAATCGCAACGTTAAAATCGTAGTCCTGCTCATGAGCTATCGATGGCTGGGGATCCACCAAATCAACGTATTTCTAACGGTAGGACGAATGGTGGCGAACAGTTTCAAAATGGTTGAAGAGGCTTCAATCACTACAACGCTGCTGCAATTATTCACGAAAGCCAAATCAAGCAATCTTTTATTGAGGTAACGGATGTCACAAATTTGCTAAACTCCGCTGGCCACCATGCTCTCAGTGAGCGCAAGCTCCTGCTCAGAAGAAGCGTTTATTGGTAAGTAACCTCCGATATCTTCGTCAAAAGACCACGACAAATGTGGAAGGTTGTAGTCACCAGCAATCACGACAACAGATAAAAATCCCTAAGGCAGCTATACGTTTTCGGCCCTTCTCACAATGCCAAGATGAGGACAGTCAGTAGTTATTGAAGCTTGATGAAGTCAAACAAAGTGGCCCGTTGCTGTCGGACTTACTTTCCGTGCTACAATGAGCGGTAATACGCATATCATGCATCATAAATCATACGGAATTCTCATATTAGCGCATTCACATTAGTAATGGAACGATCTTGATTGCAAACACGAACTCTGCACTCACGTAAGTTATAAAACGAACCTATCACAATAACGTTGCAGTTGATGTGAGAAACATGTGCGGAAATCGTGTCCTAACGGTTGTTTTCCATCTTCTGCTGGGCGTCCAATTCGGCTTGAGTCTCTACAAAATGATTTTGGAATTCGATCGCTATGAGATAGAATACAGCATCATCGGGGACTTCTCCAAAATTCGTATCCGAAAATACAACCGAACAACTCCCGTTATCAACGGGTCGTACGATTTGGCCGTGGATCTCGATAATAACTATGAGGTTTGTATGTCAGCATGAGAACAAAATGTTCAAAAAATCGCCACTAAATTGAGCTTAATTCGCAGATTGGTATTTCATGTTCGAGAAGTGAACTCGGAAACAACCAGTACAATATGTTCCCAATGAAGCTGGCTGCCATGCCGGTGTGTGATTTCATCAAAGCCTATGCGTACGATTACCAGTGGATTTGGAAAAACAACTCCAACTTCCATCAAGTTGGACCGGAAGGATTGTGTCCCTGGCCTAAAGGAGTCTACTGGGTGAAGGACCTAGCACTGGATGGATCCTTGCTTCCCTCCGTCATCCCGGATGGATACTATCGATGTTATTTGGATGTGCACTACATCTCAACCAGAGAACTTCTGCACCACCAAGCGTACTATTCCAGAATCAGACGAGAATTAATGAGAAACTGAATAAATTTGGTTGGGCAAATTCTACCAACTCCACCCCATCATGGAACAATCGAAAACAAAAAACACCCCAGGAAAGAAAGCAACGGTGTGAGTATTTTTGAATAGTAGCATCCCCCGAAGACAGTGTCAGAAGATGGCCAGGACCAAAGCTATGTAGTAAGGAAAACCACAGACTAACCTCCCGCCGTATCTTGAGGAGCAGTTCTTAGGAAAGCTTTCAGTTAAATTTTGAACTTGAATCGCATCTTTGCGACCATTTTCTCCAGCGGGAACCAAAAGGGCAAAAGGGAAAAATAAGATAATGTCTCCAGCGTGATTGCTAAATGGACTTCCATTGGCGCGTTGGTTTCACTTCATTTGGGACGAGAACTACAGGACGACCGCCAACCAAACGGGTGGAGGCCGAGGATATGCAAATTTACGTTGGTTTACTTTATCTATTCGGCGATGAGGGATTGTTTTGAACATCGCAGAGATGACAGAGCATTGTTTTTTTTTTGCTTTTGAAGTAGGGAGACAATTTATTGGACGCTGTCTTGCTGTGGTGGTGTTTGATAACTCTCAGTTGAAATCCTCTTGTGGCAGCCAAATTGGGTCACAATTCGTTCTATCGCTTGAGTTGGGTTCACTTGATAACCGAGACAGTGGGTTTTTTATTAATTTTATTTTCAACAGGAGTTTTTTCTACCAGACTTGAACGTTCCGGGAATTACTTGATTTTGATCTCATGCTTTTCGTGTCCTGAAAATTTGTGTAACTAATTCTTTAAAAGCTCTTTAATCTTGTAGATGTTCTTTATATTCCTGAAAGTTCGAATTTCGGGTAGTTAAGGTAATTCATGAACTCCCTCATGTTAAGATCATCAAGTCTACTAGCGAAACATCAATCATTTTGTAATTTATTGGTCTCTTTCACTTCACTTCTGCTTGCTTATAATTTCACGGTAACTGTATCACGTATTTCGTTACTAACTCTTAATTTCTTAAGCGTTATATTTTGTATGTACATCAATTTCAATGGAATGCAATAAACTCAAAATTTGAAGATGTTGTACAAATTCATTAAGATCTTCATCTTTCATCAGAATTTCAAGTTCGTTACTTTCACAATGCACTTATTCCATGCTCTCAACTTAGTGTTCTAAATGCACTTCCACGGTTATTAGCTTTCGATGCCAGGTACCATGTTTGCATTAAAGGGTGATACGGTCAAAATTTGGTCAAGGGAAAACGCGTGTAAATCGGTGAAATCGTTGATTTAAAAAATCAAATTAAATTTCTTTTTCAAGTTCAATTAGTATAAAATTGAGGAAAAATATTCAGTTAGGCTTCCGCTTTTCCAAATCCGAATTGCCGGGCCTTACGCTTGAACCCTGCCATCAGATTTTGTACAGCCACCTTGTCCACCTTCTTCGCCGCAGAATGCCAGTTTGCCTTGAACTGCTGCTCGTCCTTAGCAGTTTTTTTGGTCTTCTTTAGGTTCCGCTTGACAATAGCCCAGTATTTCTCAATTGGGCGGAGCTCTGGCGTGTTTGGAGGGTTCTTGTCCTTGGGAACCACCTGCACGTTGTTGGCGGCGTACCACTCCATGGCCTTTTTACCGTAATGGCAAGATGCCAAATCCGGCCAAAACAGTACGGAACAACCGTGTTTCTTCAGGAAAGGCAGCAGACGTTTATTCAAACACTCTTTCACGTAAATTTCTTGGTTGACAGTCCCGGAAGCTATGAAAATGCTGCTTTTCAAGCCACAGGTACAGATGGCTTGCCAAACCAGATATTTCTTTGCGAACTTTGACAGTTTCGTGTGCTTGAAAATATCTGCTACCTTTCCCTTCCTTTTGCCGTATAAAACTCCTGTCCCGGAAGCTGCTTGTAGTCGGCTTTGACGTAGGTTTCGTCGTCCATTACCACGCAGTCAAACTTCGTCAGCATCGTCGTGTACAGCCTCCGGGATCGCGCTTTGGCCGTCGTATTTTGTTTATCATCGCGATTTGGAGTCACTACCTTCTTGTAAGTCGATAGTCCGGCTCGTTTTTGGCTCGATGCACGGTTGTAGACGATACACCCAGCTTATTTGCGGCATCTCGGAAGATAGGTTAGGGTTTCGCTTGAAACTACCGGCAACTCTCTTTGTCGTCTCAGCGGCTTCCGGTTTTCGATTTCCCCCGATCCAGACTTCCTGGCTGTCGACAAACGTTCCCCAAACACTTTAATTACATTTGTAACGGTTGATTTGGCAACTTTTAGCGATTTTGCCAACTTTGCGTGCGAGTAGCTCGGATTTTCGCGATGCGCGAGCAAAATTTTGATACGCTGCTCTTCTTGCTTGGACGGCATTTTGACAACTGAAGAGTGAATTCCAAAATCAAAATAGGAGCAACATTCTACACACACAACACCTTCAAAATGAGGGGTGTTCAGGTTTTTTAAATGCAAAAATTTAAAGAAATACGTCAAGTTGATATTGACCAAATTTTGACCGTATCGCCCTTTAGATCACCTTTTCGTGGTACGTTACGGGGTATCAGATCTACCATCGAACCCTAGTCCGAATTAATTCAAACTAAGGAAATGTTTTCTATTTTATGTTCTATAGTGTGAACTGGTTATGACTAAGGTTCTGATGCATGGTCAGTAAGAATCTTCAGTATGGTTTGTAAGGTAAAAACTGACCTTGAGTCCAGAACTCAAGATGTATAGGAGAAATCATAGCTTTTTGAGCTATACAAAGCTACGATAAATATTCTAATATATTCAATGAATATTCTGAAACGTCCACAGACATCATGCGATAAACTTGTTAGTTTCAAGTCAGTCAAACTGTCTTTCAAAACTGAAGGCCTAAAATTGTAACAGTAGTTTTATGGGCTATACAAAGTTAAGTTAGTTTTTTTTTGGCACAGAATATCCCAAGATTATCTGTCTATTGGTCTTCCAGGGCATTTATTGAATATGTTTGAATACATATTTTCTTCTTTTTTAAATCATTTCTATGTTATTGAGCACCATATCAACCAGAATACACCAAATTTCTTGTATAATAACGCTTGATAAAAATTAGGCCTGAAAAAGCTAGTCCAAGAATATTGCATTTTACAATCTAAATGGCCAACTTTAGTTGCGTAGTCCTACGTAATCAGTTCGAACAACCCAGTGGGGCTGTACCTTGTAGTTTTTTCAATTCAACCGCTTTGGTCGAATCATTGCAAAGGTGTATTTTTTTTTCCAAAAATCTTATTTTTTGATTCAACAATAGGTGCTTTTTGTTTTCAATAGAAGCCTCCTTTACAGTGCTTTTAGAAACAACACAATTTATTGTTGGTTCAAACATAAAACCGGCATTGTTTGAATAAATGAAAAGTATGGGTAAACTGTGAGTCAACAATAAAATTTGTTGAATTTACACAGAGCAATATATTTCTCGGAATGTAGATGTACCGCTTATGGACAATTGCGCCAATTGGTGATACAAACCGTCATAAGATACCTTTTGTTTAGAAGATCACATTTAAATAGTACGTCTCCATTTATCGAATCTTTAGAATTTAGTCTAAAATCAAAAGAAAGAATTCTATTTTCCCTAAAATTTCAGCTTTCTGCACCATTTGGCCATAAATGTGTTTCTATTAAGGCCACTCCCATAAAGAATACATGCGATTGGCCATCAAAGGAACCAAAATTTAAAACTATGGCGCTAATTTGTGCAGTGTTCCAGTTATGGCTAACGTGATGCATAATATAAAAACAAAGCTTTGGCTCAACTTTGATATTTTTTCTTCAAAATATGGATTTAAAGCTTTCATTTAACGTATTGAAAGTGAGGATTTCGCAAAAAAAAAATTAACATGTTTCTTAACTAGTATAAATTAACCCTTTTCTACTTGCTACTTTGCTTGGCAAACAGGAAATTTAATTGATTTTCAATTGGTTATTCACTTTTGATTTATTTTTCAAATTAGTTATTTTGTTACGTAACGATTTTAAAACTCCCCCTCCCCCATATGTCACAATAAGTAACGGTTGCTCAACCCCCCTCTCCCCCCTTCATGCGTTACGTAATTTGTGCACAAAGCGGCTATCTGTGGTTTTATTAAATGATACGAAAATAGATGCAATTGGCTAAAGGATAATGTTGAAACTTAACACTAATGAAATGTTATGTGTGACTGAATGAACTGGATATCATCGTTACTTACTTTTTTGTTCGTTTTAAGCTTTTTTATTCCTTTATTTTGGTTTTTTTTATTTATTCATACCTGGTGCAGTTTTAATTGAGAAAATATTCTCTGAAAAATAATTAATTCAAGGTAAGAAATTTAAAAAACACGCTGATAAATAATAAACCAAATATAACGTTGAAATAACTTTTATAAAAAATCGGTATTTATCGGTTTAAAAAGTTGGAAATCGGTATTTTCAGAGCCCTTGTCGGTATATCGGTATTGAGAATAAAAATCGGTATAAATACCGATAAATCGGTATACCTGGCAACGCTGCCACAGAATGCCGCTACGCTATAGGCCACTGTTAGAATTCCACTGTCAAGTGTTCTATTTTTATTTTCACTCGTCATCACACTCCGATCCCTTTCTCTTTAAGTTTGCCCTTCCTATGAAATAAGCGTAGCCATGCAAGTGAGTGTGAGAGAAATTTGCTACATTAGGCAGAGTGGCCTTGAACGCACGCACACTACAGCACCATTTAAAACAAAGCAGTGCAAGTAAGAAGGAAAATATTTTGGAGGAAAACAAACCATCATTCCTCTGCATGTGCTAGAAAGGAAAAGATGATTAAACGTCAAAAAGCCTAATTGCTGTATCGGCGAGTGCTTCGACAATCGAAGCTACTGTTGGGTTCATACATCACTGATTTCATCATGTTCAAAAGGCTGAACGGCTATAATCTAGAGCCACGACGCAGACGCAGGCTGACTCGAAACTCCATCACGAGAAATAAAACAAAATCATGCGAAATTGCATTTTACAATCTTGCTTTTTTTTATTTTGGGTGTAGGAACCGTTCTAAGTTTGAGCACATAGCCGACTGAGCTAAGGGAGGACCAAGCTAAGCTTAGCTTCAATTTAACAACGTTGTAACTTTCGAGCCATCTCGATACGCCTTATTTTTCTACAAATATATAAAATGCAGCGTACTTTGTTTCAAACAATAGAAAAATTGTTGAACTAGATTTTTTAAAGGAACGATAGTCGAAGATAGGTACTAAACACTTTAACTATTTTTTGAAGTTTGAAGCTTAATTAAAACACTTTCTAGCAGTTACGATAAATTCTGTCGATTGTAACAGACTGTAGAGCAGAGAGAACATAAATGAAAACAAACAAAACCGTCAGATGTGGACACAACGTTGGGAAAATACTCATAAATGATGAACTTTACAATTATTACTGATAATTTTTGAATTCTCCTCTATAGTCTTCAAAATCTTTCTCAAAATATCCCGAAGTCCTAGATATCATCCGTTCTCGTAATCGAAGCCCCCTATCAGAGCGAATTTATAATCCACCGATTCAAATTACAAAAACTCAGATAGGCCACATCAGCATCTGCAGTTTCTATAAACATAAGTCTCTTCCTTAATATTTATTTATGTCCAGGATCACAAATCGCACGCTTGTACCTCAACACCACTTCTGTCAGTTAATCCCATAATTCATGTACAACCGAGTACACTCGATTGGTCCGGACTCGACACGAAAATGGTCGCCCACATTGAGTCGGTAACAAATGGTTTCCATTCACAGGCACACACACACACACACACACACACACACACACACACACACACACACACACGCACACAGGGAATCCAAAAATCGCTCACAGGCACAGCCGGGCACGACAGAGACAGCAAATAATGTAATCCAATTAATCCACCGAATCTAAACGAAATCACGCTACAGCAAAACCGAACCGAAGGCATGCAATTATTTGTGGCCCTCCACTCGTCCGGAACTGGAGCGTTGCGAACCGAATCATCCCATAAGTTGCAGAACCAGGCCGACAGTAATAGGTTCCGACTCAACACCAGATATAAATCCTTACATCATTACCGGAATTGAGCGCTGCAAAGCAACCCACACATGGTTGCCGGATTTTCGTAGGGAAATAAATATTGATACTGGATCGTGGCACTTCTGTTCTGATTTGTTATTTTATCGATGAGAAGGAAGAAAAAAAAACAACATTCCTCCGATTTATTATGAATAATCATCCATTTCGCATCGCTGGTGTGTCAATGTCAGTTTGCTTAGTAAAATAAGCGGAAATGCTCTCTTAATCGTAACTGAGAAATAGGCATGAGCATTCAGTGGTTTGAGAGCTTTTAGTTTTCTGCACAGATTCGTTGCCTAATCCGGGTGGAATAAAGGGTGGAACGGTTAAAAATTCGACAAGAAAAAATTGATGAAGTTCAATAATTTTGAAGTTGAAGCTGTACATAAAGCTTTCCATTTTCCAAAATGAAAGTGTGCTCCGAGAGATCTTGTTCCGCTGTGTTTGGTACTGACTGCCGAATTACTGTGAAATGTTTGTATACTTGTTTTCTGAGCTTTTTTTAAGTTTTGCTTATCAAATGCTCAATTTTTTTTCGATTGACATGTCCCCTTCTTTGTGATTGATCCACCTTGCTCATTATGCACCTTTTCTTCTTTTTGTTCGCGTCGTTTCGTTCTCGAGAATCATTTTAACTGAGCTGTCGTTACGGCATGCTTAGCCCACCGTAGTCGACCGATTTTAGCCCACGTTCTGTCTTCTATCTGCACTCCACCGAAGATCAAACGCAACACTTTCCATTCAAAGACATCAAGGGCACGTTGGTCCTCCTCGAGCAATGTCCATGTTTCTTGGCCGTAGAGGACCACGGGTCTAATTAATGTCTTTTGGGTGGGTTTTTGTAGTTGGCGGACTTGCATAATGATGACGGTATACAATATCTTGGTTGACTATGATAGCTGTTACGAAAATTATGCTCTTCAGCCCTCACCTCCTAAGTCAAGTTTTTTTTTTTGGGAACTTCGACTACTTTTAAGCTAGAAATGAGAAGAAAAATTCGTATTTTCCATTTAATTCAGACCACCTTTGCTTATCTTGACAGATACGCGTATTTCGTCTGAAATGTGCAGACTTCTTCCTTTTAAGCATTGAAAATCTTTTAACCTCGGATCTGCTTGAATTGTTTTGGCATTTATTCTGTGTGACACGTAGTCCATCTAACTTTTTGGCTTCGTCGTCAACGTTGATACCGTAGAACGTAACTTATAGATGATTTTGAAAATGTACATTAAATTTAAGGCTGAAGCTAGATGAGTTGAGCTTATGATCAATGTGTTAAAAACAAAATACATAAAGGGAAGAAGCTCATGAAAAGACAATGTTAATCTTCCACCACGAGTTCAGATTGAAACGCTGATTAAATCGAGGTGGTAGACAAATTCGTGTATCTGAGCTCATTGATGACCGCCGATAACAACACCAGCAGAGAAATACAAAGGTGCATGTGGAGGAGGCGAATGAACCACGAATTGCATTAGTTGCTGGGAGAACGTTATACATCGCTAAAATCGGTCGACTACAGTGGGCTGGACATGTCGTTAGAATGTTGGACGACAGCTCAGTTAAAATGATTCACGAAAACGAAACGACGGGCACTAGAAGAAGTGGCGCACAATAAGCAAGGTGGATCGATCAAGTAGAAGGCGGTCTCCGAGCCCTTCAGAGACAGACACTGAGAGGCTGGCGAAGTGCAGCCATGGACTCTAGAGTGGAGACAACTTCTGTATACACTAGAGACCATTAAAGCCTTCCCACTAAACATCAGTGTCGAATAACCGCTTATTCGAACAAATTAGGAGAAATCATTGAGCTTTGGAGAAGAAACAGCTTGACAACTTCTCCAAATTTACTCTAATTGTTATGTTTTGTGTTTTCCGTGAGTGGCGTAACGATTATGATGTAGAAAGAAATGTTCACTCATCACCATGAGGCAGAAGTTGCGAATCAAAATAAACCCAAAAAGGAGAGAGTTCCTCTCCCATGTGCGCATCAAAACAGAGTGCATACAAACTACTACTATAAACTATCACAAAGCAATCAGTAGTACATGAGCGCGATCAAACACGTTACTTTTGCCTGTTGAGGTGCCGGATTCGTCCGTGCCTTGACCTACCCCGCAGTGGGATGTTAGGCAAAGGTAGCGTTCTTGGTTCGACTATACTTTACCAACGCCCTCTCGCTCAATTTTCAATGCTTCCATTCAATTTTAAACCTACCGTACACTGATGGCACTTTCGACACTTTCTCTTCATATCTTTCATTCTAGCAAACATTACTGGCCACTCTTAGTGCCTCATGGCGATGAGCTAAAATCTCCTTCTACATCTTCTCCAAATTTGTTTGAAAAAAGAAATCAGTTATTCAACATTGATGTTTGTTGGGTTGGTTGGATTCGTAAGTATTTTGTGACACGTTTGTTTGATTTTCTTCGAATTACGTATTTATTGAATCCCTTAATTTTTTTAGATTTATGCTTGAGAAGGTTAGAAAAGGGGATGCAAATCAACGGTAATGGCAACCATTGTAACATTTAAGGAACCTTAAAACAGTGTTTTATTTGAAGAATTTGTAGTTTAAGATGACACATATTGTTGTCAGTATAACTTGATTCCAATTAATTGGAGATATCTAGCAAAATCTAAAAAAAAAAAACCTTCAAAAACCTGCCATGAAGCTTCATATAGAGTGGTGGGTAATTCGGTAAATCTCAAAGCCATCAAGCGACAATGAAAAACAAAGACAATCTAACTATCACAATAAGAGATAAACTATCATGAGCTTTCTTGTCAATCTCAGATCATCACGAATTCATGACATTTTTGCTCATTCTAGGAAATATACATAATTTCTAACAGTCCAATTGAAATAATCTTTGCAACAAAATGTTATCGATGGAGTTGAAAAGTAATTGGGACTCTTTTCAAATGAAATGAAAATGATGGAAGCATTTTCATTTCATTTTCATTTCATTTTCATTTCATTTTCATTTCATTTTCATTTCATTTTCATTTCATTTTCATTTCATTTTCATTTCATTTTCATTTCATTTTCATTTCATTTTCATTTCATTTTCATTTCATTTTCATTTCATTTTCATTTCATTTTCATTTCATTTTCATTTCATTTTCATTTCATTTTCATTTCATTTTCATTTCATTTTCATTTCATTTTCTATTTCATTTTCATTTCATTTTCATTTCATTTTCATTTCATTTTCATTTCATTTTCATTTCATTTTCATTTCATTTTCATTTCATTTCATTTCATTTTCATTTCATTTTCATTTCATTTTCATTTCATTTCATTTTCATTTTCATTTCATTTCATTTCATTTTCATTTCTTTTCATTTCATTTTTTCATTTCATTTTCATTTCATTTTCATTTCATTTTCATTTCATTTTCTATTTCATTTTTATTTCATTTTCATTTCATTTTCATTTCATTTTCATTTCATTTTCTATTTCATTTTTATTTCATTTTCATTTCATTTTCATTTCATTTTCATTTCTATTTTCATTTCATTTCATTTATTTTCATTTTCTATTTTATTTTCATTTCATTTTTATTTCTATTTTTATTTCATTTTTCATTTCATTTTCATTTCATTTTCATTTCATTTTTCATTTCTATTTTCATTTCATTTTTCATTTCATTTTCTATTTCATTTTCATTTCATTTTCATTTCATTTTCATTTCATTTTCATTTCATTTTTCATTTCATTTTCATTTTCATTTTTATTTCATTTTCATTTCATTTTCATTTCATTTTCATTTCATTTTTATTTCATTTTCATTTCATTTTTATTTCATTTTTATTTCATTTTCATTTCTATTTTCATTTCATTTTCATTTCATTTTTATTTATTTATTTATTTTCTATTTCATTTTCATTTCTATTTTCATTTCATTTTCTATTTCATTTTCATTTCATTTTCATTTCATTTTCATTTCATTTTCATTTCATTTTCATTTCATTTTCATTTCATTTTCATTTTCATTTTCATTTCATTTTTATTTCATTTTCTATTTCTATTTTCATTTCATTTTCATTTCATTTTCATTTCTATTTTCATTTCATTTTCATTTCATTTTCTATTTCATTTTCATTTCATTTTTATTTCATTTTCATTTATTTTTATTTCATTTTCTATTTCTATTTTCTATTTCATTTTTATTTCATTTTCTATTTCATTTTCTATTTCTATTTTTCATTTCATTTTCATTTCATTTTCTATTTTATTTCTATTTCATTTTATTTCTATTTTTCATTTATTTTTATTTCTTATTTTCTATTTCATTTTTTATTTTATTTTTTATTTCTTATTTTTTATTTCATTTTCATTTCTTATTTTTCATTTATTTTCTATTTCATTTTCATTTCTTATTTTTCATTTCATTTTTCATTTCATTTTCTATTTCATTTTCATTTTCATTTTCATTTCTATTTTCATTTCATTTTCATTTTATTTTCATTTCATTTTTATTTCATTTTCTATTTATTTTCATTTCTATTTTTATTTCATTTTCATTTCATTTATTTCATTTTTATTTATTTTTCATTTATTTTTCATTTTATTTTTCATTTATTTTTTATTTCTATTTTCTATTTCATTTTCATTTTATTTTTATTTCTATTTTCTATTTCTATTTTTTATTTCATTTTCTATTTTTATTTTCATTTCTATTTTTATTTCTATTTTCTATTTCATTTTTATTTCATTTTCTATTTCTATTTTCTATTTATTTTCTTATTTCATTTTTCTATTTCATTTTTATTTATTTTCTATTTCATTTTATTTCATTTTTTTTATTTCATTCATTTCATTTTTATTTCTATTTTTATTTCTATTTTCTATTTCATTTTCATTTCATTTTTATTTATTTTCATTTCATTTTTTTCATTTTTACTATTTTTTATTTCATTTTCTATTTATTATTTATTTCTATTTTATTTCTTTATTTCATTTTTATTTTTCTATTTCTATTTATCTATTTCATTTTCATTTCATTTTGTTTACTATTTATTTACTTTATTTTCTTATTTCATATTTCATTTCTATTTTATTTCATTTTGTCATTTTGCTATTTCTATTTTCATTTCATTTTCATTTCATTTTATTTCATTTCTATTTCATTTTCATTTCATTTTCATTTCATTTTCATTTCATTTTTCATTTCATTTTCATTTCATTTTCATTTCATTTTCATTTCATTTTCATTTCATTTTCATTTCATTTTCATTTAATTTTCATTTCATTTTCATTTCATTTTCATTTCATTTTTCATTTTCTATTTTCTTATTTCATTTTCATTTCATTTTCATTTCTATTTTCATTTCATTTTCATTTCATTTTCATTTCATTTTCTATTTCATTTTCATTTCATTTTCATTTCATTTTCATTTAGTTCCGGTAGTGTAAAAAATGAACCCTGTAAGCTGTTCAGTCTTCCAGATGCTGACTATCAGCCGGTGGCGCCGGGCCCAGCAGCGTCATCTCCTCACTCTCCGCTTCTTACAGGCGGCGTATTTTTTTTCTCCCGGAATAAGCGGGTTTGCTGTTTCCACTTCCGTTTGTAGCCTTCCACGTTCTGTCGGGCCTCTTGCTGCAGCATTACCGCCCACGTTGCGTCCTTTTCCTCAAAAATCACTCTACAATTCTTGTCAAACCAATACCGAAACGTGCTAATGATAGATTTAACACTGGCATAATGTTTAATGTGTCCAAACGTTTATGTTTTGCTCAAGTTTCAATGCGAGATCAGTGGCAAAGGAAAAATTTAAATCATGCACACTAGTAAACAAACGACAAATGGAAGTCACATAATTTTTCGTCCCCATCTCTAATTTTTGCCAAAAAAATCTTTGCTTCAAACTTTGTGTTGTAAAAGTAAAATGGAAACTTTTCAGGTGCCTGACTGTTTATGCACCACTTTCTTATAATTGCTATTGAGTTGAATGCAATAAAGAGCAAATATGTACTCATCAGAATAAATTTATTTTGATTTGCCTATACAAAACGGTCTTTTCAATAGGGTTTAAGCGTATTTATCGGTTTCCCTCAGGAACCTGGTGCACAGCGATTTTTCTGTAGTCAACATCTCTAACAGCCAAATGTCAAAAGATTGATTGTTTGTAAACAATGCTGGAGTAGGAACTCGGGTAGGAACCCGAAGTAACAAACGTGACAGGGCAAAGACATGCTGCATAGTGTCAAACGCTAGTAAATAGCCTAGGGTGGCCAGATCCCTGTTTGCCCTGCATCACATTACAGCAAAGCGGATATTCTTTCATACGAAAATAAGTAGTGCAGGAACTAGTAGAAACTTCGCAGTGAATTTTCTTGGCAAGGGAAATGTCTGCTTCCTATCTGCTCGTTTGAAACACATGAGTTTTATCCAGCAAGTTTCCAAGTCATCCGATTCTTCTACATCGATGTCCTTACAGATAATTGCCATCCTCAGCTCACGATACTCATTTCAGTTGGCCCTTTTCTTTCCGCTTTCAAAGAAGATCGGGTATAGTTTAATAATCGCTTCTCGGGGTCAACGCTTGGTGCAGTCGTCAGATCTGGATCGTTCATATCAAAGCGCTTAATGATCTTTTTAATCAACTCGGTATAGAAAACACAGCAGATCAAGTAGATAGCCTACAGCCTACTTCCTGGTATCATAGAGAGTTTCGGATACAAGCACTTCTCCTGCTGCTACCCCGATATTCATTGCTAACTTCATACGAAGATGTTTCTCAACATCAGAAACTCTGAAATCCGTCCGGTGTTTTAGGGACTTCGCTTTTTTGATAAGGGCATTATTTAGCTCAAGAACTGTAGAAGTGGTTGCGTCGTCAAGACATAGAGACAATGTTGTATATACTCACCTCAACGAACGCTCAATACCTGTTTTCGAGAGAGATAACCCACAGTGTTCATTTTCGTACCAGCATTGCAGAACGAGATGGAGCGCGACGGTTTGAACGATATGGTGATTCGACTCACCGCGAGAATAGGAAAAACCAGAGAATAAGTTCATAAGAATCAGCTCTATCTCTCTCAGACCTTGAGCACGATCGTAATAACTCATGCAACGTTTGACTCTGCAGTCTGAGCATTATTTTGTTGAACAAACAATTTCTTGCTCACTCAGTTGATCGCTAGCAGTTGTCTGGTTCGGAAATTCCAGCAATGCCGCCGCTGGTGTGAGACAATCGCAAAACGAGAAAACAAGGAAATGATCTCCGTTGTTATGCTAATCCAGACGGGCCACGTTGGGATAGCGGCTAGTGTGTTGAAGACTCTGATAAGTGAGCGAGTAAAATATAATTTAATAATCATAATTATCAATTTAAAATCGATTTCGCATCGCGTCTTGGTCATCATGCGTTTGCCGCAGTGTATGAATCAGAATGAAAACATGAATACTGGAATCATAATGTATATATGGAACGATTAAAGAAATGGTTGAACTAAAAAATAGAAAATAAATGTATATAATTATTGAGATTTATCTTCTTTTTCTGCTATCTTCTTTCGGGAATTATTATTTAAAAGAATTCAATTTAAAAGTGGTAGACTGATATTATAAATATCTGTTTTCTTTTAAACTCAGCATAACACGCACTTTAATAAAAAGATGGAATGTAACTTTTAAAAACAAATTGGTTTATTTATCTTTGCATCGTTACCGTTGTATTTAGAGCTACAAATGGTGAGTTGACAAAGTAATTTCTCCTAATAGGTTATATATAATTTAAATTATTATGTCTTATATGTCCATATATTATCATTATGATCTAGAAGTATCTAGTTGAACAAAAGAAGCTGCGACGGAATCTATGGTAGGCTTTTGCACTTATTACCTAATGTATTTTTAAATTTGTTTGCAAATGGACCTTTTTCCAAATCTGAGCTGTTTGCCATTCGGATAGTGTCTGATGTGTCTGTATCATAACTCACAATATCATTATATTTGATGAAATTGTTTTATTGATTTTACATCTTAGATGATTTAAAAATTTCTTGTTGTTTTTTGTTGTTGTTGTTTGTTGTTTTTTCCATTTGTCTTTAACTCCCTTACACAGGAGCAATAATTATATGGCCAGCAAAAATAAAAGCGTATTGCTGTTATAAAATCAACATCAAGCAGCATATAGTGACCATGGCAACAGTAAATTAAGATGTATATATGTTATTTTTGTATAATTTAACAAACTTTTTTAGGATACCTCAAATCAAGATTTTGGGAAATTGCTGCTATCGCTGAAAACAAACAAAAACTTGCATAAGCGTGAAACCACAGAACTCTACACTTTAACACTTGACTGAATTTCTTACATTTCAGGATCCACCAAAGGGAGATCATAAATAATAGATACCGAGTTATTACAGTATTTTTCATTTACAGAAATACATACACTATTATATAAATATTTCATGGGAATGGGAGGGACCATCAGGGCACCCGATTGAAGCACTCTGGATGGGGAGAGTGGAAATGCCAACTCCCCATTGTTAACAGTTTGTGAATAGAGGGCGGGCTCTTCTCCCCGCCCATTGGGGCATCCTCATGTTAGATTGCTTGCTCTTTTGACCAATTGTCCAATCTTGTTGTTGGAAGGAGATTCTTTATATCCCTGTGGATACGTATAAGTGATGTTGCCTATCGATCTACCCAACCCCTTTTTGGCCCTTCATACAATGGCATGATTAGGATAATCAGTGGTTATTAAAGCTTGATCAAGTCTAACAGCGAGGAGAGCTCACTGCTGTCGGACTTAGTTTCCGTGCTACAATGGGTGGTAGTACATATCATACTTTGCATCGTACCGTTGTATTTCAAATCTCGCGTATCATTTGAATCCTCGACTTCCTCTGTTGTATACCACGGCAAAATAAACAAATCTTTGGCTCTGCGTGTAGCTTTCAACAACTTATGTAATACAAAATATTTTAATAGCTGCGTTATTAACAGAAGGTTGATGAACAAAATCGGTCAAAAAGGATAGTTCCTTTGCTCGTGGTACGTGAGAAATCGCTGGTTGCTGAGATGTTGTTGAAAATCTAACACAGTTTCACCGCAATCACGGCATTCCATTTTAAATTACGACACGAAATATTGAAACGCCATTGACCCCATTGCAGCAGTCAGCTGTTGGTATGAAAAGTGTATTTGTTTGGTGCGTAAATTTTTTTTTTTATATAAATCATTTATTTGTACAAGCTCAATCGAATTAACTTTACAGAGCCAAGTTTTCATATTTGTATACATAAATTATCTTAAACCTAACGTTAAGAGGATAGAACCGATTACTCGCGGCCGTCTCGAGGTTAATAGGATGAACAACTGAATGGATGGGAAGGTAGGCAGGAGTTTGAAGTGGGGCTTACATAACACATTTTTTTTAAATTCTAAATTGTCAAAAAACTTTTGGCTTCTTTTGACTTGAACATTTTTGAGAAAGAAAAAAAAACACACAAACACAGATAAAAAAACTTAAAGTAAACATACAGGTTAAACTAACTACAGTCTAAGGCTAATGTTAGTCAAAAACACATAAATGAGCTTCAATTTATTTGTTTTGTGTTCGGTCAGAAAGAATGTAAATATTCAGGGAATACGTTCATACTGACATTGTTTTGTAGCTATTGAACTTAACTAACTTGCTAAATGTATGATTTGATATTTCATATATAAACATTGATAAATTTCTTTTTTTTTTCCTTTACTATCGAGATTTTCAGCTCTGGGCTGGTTCATCTCCCGTCGTAGTCACTCAAATACCGTTTGGGTATTTTCGTGACTTGTACAGGGGTGAACTCGTGACTTTGGCGTGAGAGGTATGGATGCAGACCACTACGCCGGGGTCGTCCCCACGGCAATAAATTTCATGTTTTCTATCGATGTGCCGGAAATGAGTTCCAATGCTGAAGTTTTGCTCTTCTCTACGTTTTCCGAACTTGTAATCAAGTTGAAATTTCTTATTTTGTGGATTTTTTTTCATTAAATGGTTTGATAAATTATTCATGCAGTAATGAAAATCGTGTACAATTTGGTAATAATTAAAAAAAAACTTTCCCATCGTATCTCAAAACTTATTTCCTAGAAATAAAACTCTTTCCATCGCGAATTGTATGTATGTATGTATGTAAGGTAGTCACCATCCCTTCTAAGACCTTGTCATGTATGTAGCTCCACTTAACAGCAAGATCAAATTGAGTTAACGGTTTGTATTCCCAGCAGCACTGTATGTAGGGCCAAAAACGGTGGGGCGGACCCGCAAGCAGAGACGCTTACGCAAAACCCGTGAAAAATTAAGATTCTCATTCAAACTATACGGTCCAACAAATTGAATAACCCAATTCGCAATCCCTATCAAACTTTTTACGGGATGGCTTTTTAAGAAGGGCACGTCACTCTCGCTGAAACTGTTGGAGTAGAATTCACAGCATCACAATCGAATCGAAAAGTAGTGTTTGTACCCTCCTAGACGCCGGTTGTCATACCACTTCATTGTTCAATTCCAGATTTAGTGATCCCTGATGCTTCCTCCTTTCCCAATATATAGTCAATATCATATAGTAATTTATAAAATAAAGTGAATGAATATTAGAATGATGAATAATATAGTGAGTGAATATAAGAATAATAATAACAATTCCATTTGTGAACCTGAAAGTTTAGACAATGCTAAAACGAGTAAAAAATATGGTTTAAAATTATTTTTCAAAATTTGGGATGTTCATGGATGATCTGCGATTATAGAGCATATAAAGAATAGTAAACCTAAAATTTCTAAGTGCTCTTCCTTTTCCTTTTATCACAATAATTTTTTGTAGAGGGTACTATAGTGATTTTAATTATGTGAGTTTATGTATTGCATAAATTTAATATCATAAAATAAAATAATAAACTGACGTTATAATGTTAAGTAGTAATACTAGCAAGCCAGTAAACTATAGTAGAATATATATATCCGTAACATAGCTGGTCATCCACCCATTGAAAGATTTCCGTTTATAGACAAGTAACATAATAAGCGTAGGGTATATATGACATCCACTGCTTTGTTACTGAAATTGAAAATTAGACATGTATTAAAATCCTAAAAGTCTTGAAAAAAATGAAAACAACTAACAGTGAGGCTAAATTAATTTTATATGAGTGTGAATAACGCCAAAAACGGAAACGTAATGAAACTACAGAAAATAATAATTAATTTTACGATAACTCTTGAAGAATCTGGAAATGATTCTTTATCTGTAAAATATGAAATGAACTATTGTAAATTATCCTTTTTTGGTAAATTTGGACATAGTTTCACAACGTTAAAAACCTTCCTATCTTTTCGAATACATATTTAAAGTTAGGTAGACTATAATTGACATGGAAGGATATATGCGAAGCTTAAACTGACCTATAAAATAGCATAGAGAATATAGTGGAGTGATGTTAAAATATAAAATGTTAATAACAATTTTAATTGTATTTACTTGTCTACAGATTGTTGTCCTGCTGCAATTGTAGACAGACTCGCGCATCCACTACGAACCTATGACAATGCATAATAACTACGAAAAAAAAAAAATATTTAAAATTATTTTACAATACTTGGGAATTCCTTGGATGATAAACTCTTTCCTACTAGAATTGTTAACAAAACAGAACAATTGTGTTCATCACAGTTATAATTGGCATGTACAGAGAATGAATACGGAATACAACGTGAGAAAAGCTAAATCTTATCCGTGATCGGAAATTTCTTGATACTTGCCGGAATACAAAACACAACATGCAATATATGCAGCTTTTTTTTAAATTGTAAACACTAAATAGCAGTCGTGAGAACCTCTTGTTGTCTAGAGAATAAATCTCAAAAATCAATCAAGAAATGATCGAGTTATTAGCGTTCAGTAATTTAATTTTTCGTGATGGGAGCCATTTTTAAAATTTCTATTTGGCATTCAAGTTTGGTCAACCGATTGCTCATCACAAAACTAATGGCTGCCTAGCAACGGTTGCCTAGAAAAATACAGTTATCAGCTACCTGATCAATGGTTGCACGCCAGTGAACCCTCCAGGGTATTAGCCACCGCAAGCTGACAATCCAATATTTGATCCCCGCCACTCCGCACAGCTTGAATAATACCGAACAAATGATTTAGTTTGCGAAGGTGTATCCCTTTTTTATCGTTCACTGCAACATAGTTTATTGCTACATTGAAATCTTCATTGAAATGGAAATCACTGAAATACTATGCATGTAGCAAATTTAGCCTTCAAAACTATATTTTAAAACATCACCTTTTATTTGCGTTACTTTCAATAGTTTACAATTGTAGAAAGATATTTTTTTATAGTTGACTCAATACGCGGGGAATTTTGCAATTGATTGATTTAAACATATTGAAAATCTATCGAAGAATAATTAAGTTATAAGCGTTAAATTTGTATTTCCTATCGGACGTTATTTTAGGATTTTCAAATGACACCCTAACCTTGCCGTAAGACGTATTCTACGTCAAAAAAAATCGTTAGCTCTCTCGTAGTGACTGTCTAATATGCACTTTCAAATCTGAAAGCCACGAATCACACCTAAACAATATGTTCAATAGGATTAAAAAAAAAATGACGTTTCGATCGAATATACTTTGTACGGAAGGTGGTCTAGCATCTCCTAATCGTCTACTTCGCTTCTTGAATATGATGCAAAAGATAAGTCAAACGTAGGTGAAATAGAAGTGGAGCCAGATTATCTTATACAATTTTGACATGTTTCATGATATACATTTAAAAAAGTCAGTAAATGTACAGCCCAAAACTCACTATAAAACACAGCACATCTTGAACTCATGGATATCGATAGTTAAGGAACTGCATATTTTTTATAACAATGCTGAGATGTAATTCATATATTGGCTTACACTGCGCTCTGTTTGCTGACATTTAAATATGTATTCGATGCCAGATGCACACAAATGTCTTGTCCACGCACGTGTTTTATCAGCCAGTACGAATATTAAACCGTTCTCGCAAACCTCGATAGCCGGATGCACTCTTATTTTATAAATTCTTTCTATAAAGTCTTTATAAATTACACCAGAGATGCATCATAAAGCGACACAAGCTAACGCCAAGATATAAATAATGCAAACCCAATATCACTATCCCACCAACGAGCTTTACTAATTAAGCAGGAAGCAAATAGAGGTGATAAAACAAATCCCAAACCCTCTATTGGTGGCACGCCGCAAATATCCACCTACTAGACGCAGCTGAATTATCCGTAACATCTTGTTCAACCAGCATCGTTAACTCAATGAGCAAACCCGTCAGCTGCTCATGCGGTACTCACTCACCATGCGAGTTGGTTCCTCGCCACTCAATAATAGTTCGTTTCCTAGCATGAAGAGAAGAAAGCGCAAATGGCAAAAATACACACATTCACTCTCCTGCGGAAACGATAGGGGGATGATGAACAGCAGCATTATTTGTGTTCTCTCCTCTCGCGAGCAGAGAACTCTCGGCTGCAAATCGTGAAAACGCTCATGATTCAACAACACTGGAGTTGAGGGCTCGAGTTATTCTTGAAATAGCTTGGAATAGTTTCCCGAGGACATTCTCGATATATCTCAATGATCAAACCTGAGCCCATTTTAGTTTTGTATGGTTTGTGGAAGAAAATTGTGAAAAATATATAATTCTTTGGAAAATTCAATCTTTTTTCACTAAAATGCAAAGGGTGGGAGTTGAGGGCTCGGTATATTCTTGAAATAGCTTGGAATAGTTTGCCGAGGACATTCTCGATATATCTCAATGATCAAACCTGAGCCGATTTTACGTTTGTATGGTTTGTGGAAGAAAATTGTGAAAAATATATAATTCTTTGGAAAATTCAATCTTTTTTCACTAAAATGCAAAGGGTGGGAGTTGAGGGCTCGGTATATTCTTGAAATAGCTTGGAATAATTTGCCGAGGACATTCTCGATATATCTCAATGATCAAACCTGAGCCCATTTTACGTTTGTATGGTTTGTGGAAGAAAATTGTGAAAAATATATAATTCTTTGGAAAATTCAATCTTTTTTCACTAAAATGCAAAGGGTGGGAGTTGAGGGCTCGGTATATTCTTGAAATAGCTTGGAATAATTTGCCGAGGACATTCTCGATATATCTCAATGATCAAACCTGAGCCCATTTTAGTTTTGTATGGTTTGTGGAAGAAAATTGTGAAAAATATATAATTCTTTGGAAAATTCAATCTTTTTTCACTAAAATGAAAAGGGTGGGAGTTGAGGGCTCGGTATATTCTTGAAATAGCTTGGAATAATTTGCCGAGGACATTCTCGATATATCTCAATGATCAAACCTGAGCCCATTTTAGTTTTGTATGGTTTGTGGAAGAAAATTGTGAAAAATATATAATTCTTTGGAAAATTCAATCTTTTTCACTAAAATGCAAAGGTGGGAGTTGAGGCTCGGTATATTCTTGAAATAGCTTGGAATAATTTGCCGAGGACATTCTCGATATATCTCAATGATCAAACCTGAGCCCATTTTAGTTTTGTATGGTTTGTGGAAGAAAATTGTGAAAAATATATAATTCTTTGGAAAATTCAATCTTTTTCACTAAAATGCAAAGAGTGGGAGTTGAGGGCTCGGTATATTCTTGAAATAGCTTGGAATAATTTGCCTGAGGACATTCTCGATATATCTCAATGATCAAACCTGAGCCCATTTTAAGTTTTGTATGGTTTGTGGAAGAAAATTGTGAAAAATATATAATTCTTTGGAAAATTCAATCTTTTTCACTAAAATGCAAAGGAGTGGGAGTTGAGGGCTCAGTATATTCTTGAAATAGCTTGGAATAATTTACCGAGGACATTCTCGATATATCTCAATGATCAAACCTGAGCCCATTTTAGTTTTGTATGGTTTGTGGAAGAAAATTGTGAAAAATATATAATTCTTTGGAAAATTCAATCTTTTTTCACTAAAATGAAAAGGGTGGGAGTTGAGGGCTCGGTATATTCTTGAAATAGCTTGGAATAATTTGCCGAGGACATTCTCGATATATCTCAATGATCAAACCTGAGCCCATTTTAGTTTTGTATGGTTTGTGGAAGAAAATTGTGAAAAATATATAATTCTTTGGAAAATTCAATCTTTTTCACTAAAATGAAAAGGGTGGGAGTTGAGGGCTCAGTATATTCTTGAAATAGCTTGGAATAATTTGCCGAGGACATTCTCGATATATCTCAATGATCAAACCTGAGCCCATTTTAGTTTTGTATGGTTTGTGGAAGAAAAATTGTGAAAAATATATAATTCTTTGGAAAATTCAATCTTTTTCACTAAAATGCAAAAGGGTGGGAGTTGAGGGCTCGGTATATTCTTGAAATAGCTTGGAATAATTTGCCGAGGACATTCTCGATATATCTCAATGATCAAACCTGAGCCCATTTTAGTTTTGTATGGTTTGTGGAAGAAAATTGTGAAAAATATATAATTCTTTGGAAAATTCAATCTTTTTTCACTAAAATGCAAAGGGTGGGAGTTGAGGAGCTCGGTATATTCTTGAAATAGCTTGGAATAATTTCCGAGGACATTCTCGATATATCTCAATGATCAAACCTGAGCCCATTTTAGGTTTGTATGGTTTGTGGAAGAAAATTGTGAAAAATATATAATTCTTTGGAAAATTCAATCTTTTTCACTAAAATGCAAAGAGTTGGGAGTTGAGGCTCGGTATATTCTTGAAATAGCTTGGAATAGTTTCCCGAGGACATTCTCGATATATCTCAATGATCAAACCTGAGCCCATTTTAGTTTTGTATGGTTTGTGGAAGAAAATTGTGAAAAATATATAATTCTTTGGAAAATTCAATCTTTTTTCACTAAAATGCAAAGGGTGGGAGTTGAGGGCTCGGTATATTCTTGAAATAGCTTGGAATAATTTGCCGAGGACATTCTCGATATATCTCAATGATCAAACCTGAGCCCATTTTAGTTTGTATGGTTTGTGGAAGAAAATTGTGAAAAATATATAATTCTTTGGAAAATTCAATTTTTTTCACTAAAATGCAAAGGGTGGGAGTTGAGGGCTCGGTATATTCTTGAAATAGCTTGGAATACTTTGCCGAGGACATTCTCGATATATCTCAATGATCAAACCTGAGCCCATTTTAGTTTTGTATGGTTTGTGGAAGAAAATTGTGAAAAATATATAATTCTTTGGAAAATTCAATCTTTTTTCACTAAAATGCAAAGGTTGGGAGTTGAGGGCTCGGTATATTCTTGAAATAGCTTGGAATAATTTGCCGAGGACATTCTCGATATATCTCAATGATCAAACCTGAGCCCATTTTAGTTTTGTATGGTTTGTGGAAGAAAATTGTGAAAAATATATAATTCTTTGGAAAATTCAATCTTTTTCACTAAAATGCAAAGAGTTGGGAGTTGAGGGCTCGGTATATTCTTGAAATAGCTTGGAATAATTTGCCGAGGACATTCTCGATATATCTCAATGATCAAACCTGAGCCCATTTTACGTTTGTATGGTTTGTGGAAGAAAATTGTGAAAAATATATAATTCTTTGGAAAATTCAATCTTTTTTCACTAAAATGCAAAGGGTGGGAGTTGAGGGCTCGGTATATTCTTGAAATAGCTTGGAATAGTTTCCCGAGGACATTCTCGATATATCTCAATGATCAAACCTGAGCCCATTTTAGTTTTGTATGGTTTGTGGAAGAAAATTGTGAAAAATATATAATTCTTTGGAAAATTCAATCTTTTTTTCACTAAAATGCAAAGGGTGGGAGTTGAGGGCTCAGTATATTCTTGAAATAGCTTGGAATAATTTGCCGAGGACATTCTCGATATATTTCAATGATCAAACCTGAGCCCATTTTAGTTTTGTATGGTTTGTGGAAGAAAATTGTGAAAAATATATAATTCTTTGGAAAATTCAATCTTTTTTCACTAAAATGCAAAGGGTGGGAGTTGAGGGCTCGGTATATTCTTGAAATAGCTTGGAATAATTTGCCGAGGACATTCTCGATATATCTCAATGATCAAACCTGAGCCCATTTTAGTTTTGTATGGTTTGTGGAAGAAAATTGTGAAAAATATATAATTCTTTGGAAAATTCAATCTTTTTTCACTAAAATGCAAAGGGTGGGAGTTGAGGGCTCGGTATATTCTTGAAATAGCTTGGAATAGTTTACCGAGGACATTCTCGATATATCTCAATGATCAAACTAGAGCCCATTTTAGTTTTGTATGGTTTGTGGAAGAAAATTGTGAAAAATATATAATTCTTTGGAAAATTCAATCTTTTTCACTAAAATGCAAAGGGTGGGAGTTGAGGACTCAGTATATTCTTGAAATAGCTTGGAATAGTTTGCCGAGGACATTCTCGATATATCTCAATGATCAAACCTGAGCCCATTTAGTTTTGTATGGTTTGTGGAAGAAAATTGTGAAAAATATATAATTCTTTGGAAAATTCAATCTTTTTTCACTAAAATGCAAAGGGTGGGAGTTGAGGGCTCGGTATATTCTTGAAATAGCTTGGAATAATTTACCGAGGACATTCTCGATATATCTCAATGATCAAACCTGAGCCCATTTTAGTTTGTATGGTTTGTGGAAGAAAATTGTGAAAAATATATAATTCTTTGGAAAATTCAATCTTTTTTCACTAAAATGCAAAGGGTGGGAGTTGAGGGCTCGGTATATTCTTGAAATAGCTTGGAATAATTTACCGAGGACATTCTCGATATATCTCAATGATCAAACCTGAGCCCATTTAAGTTTTGTATGGTTTGTGGAAGAAAATTGTGAAAAATATATAATTCTTTGGAAAATTCAATCTTTTTTCACTAAAATGCAAAGGGTGGGAGTTGAGGGCTCGGTATATTCTTGAAATAGCTTGGAATAATTTGCCGAGGACATTCTCGATATATCTCAATGATCAAACCTAAGCCCATTTTAGTTTTGTATGGTTTGTGGAAGAAAATTGTGAAAAATATATAATTCTTTGGAAAATTCAATCTTTTTCACTAAAATGCAAAGGGTGGGAGTTGAGGGCTCGGTATATTCTTGAAATAGCTTGGAATAGTTTGCCGAGGACATTCTCGATATATATCAATGATCAAACCTGAGCCCATATTACGTTTGTATGGTTTGTGGAAGAAAATTGTGAAAAATATATAATTCTTTGGAAAATTCAATCTTTTTCACTAAAATGCAAACGGTGGAAGTTGAGGGCTCGGTATATTCTTGAAATAGCTTGGAATAATTTGCCGAGGACATTCTCGATATATCTCAATGATCAAACCTGAGCCCATTTTAGTTTTGTATGGTTTGTGGAAGAAAATTGTGAAAAATATATAATTCTTTGGAAAATTCAATCTTTTTCACTAAAATGCAAAGGGTGGGAGTTGAGGGCTCGGTATATTCTTGAAATAGCTTGGAATAATTTGCCGAGGACATTCTCGATATATCTCAATGATCAAACCTGAGCCCATTTAAGTTTTGTATGGTTTGTGGAAGAAAATTGTGAAAAATATATAATTCTTTGGAAAATTCAATCTTTTTTCACTAAAATGCAAAGGGTGGGAGTTGAGGGCTCAGTATATTCTTGAAATAGCTTGGAATAGTTTGCCGAGGACATTCTCGATATATCTCAATGATCAAACCTGAGCCCATTTTAGTTTTGTATGGTTTGTGGAAGAAAATTGTGAAAAATATATAATTCTTTGGAAAATTCAATCTTTTTCACTAAAATGCAAAGAGTGGGAGTTGAGGGCTCGGTATATTCTTGAAATAGCTTGGAATAGTTTGCCGAGGACATTCTCGATATATCTCAATGATCAAACCTGAGCCCATTTTAGTTTTGTATGGTTTGTGGAAGAAAATTGTGAAAAATATATAATTCTTTGGAAAATTCAATCTTTTTTCACTAAAATGCAAAGGAGTGGGAGTTGAGGCTCGGTATATTCTTGAAATAGCTTGGAATAATTTGCCGAGGACATTCTCGATATATCTCAATGATCAAACCTGAGCCCATTTTAGTTTTGTATGGTTTGTGGAAGAAAATTGTGAAAAATATATAATTCTTTGGAAAATTCAATCTTTTTCACTAAAATGCAAAGGGTGGGAGTTGAGGGCTCGGTATATTCTTGAAATAGCTTGGAATAATTTGCCGAGGACATTCTCGATATATCTCAATGATCAAACCTGAGCCCATTTTAGTTTTGTATGGTTTGTGGAAGAAAATTGTGAAAAATATATAATTCTTTGGAAAATTCAATCTTTTTCACTAAAATGCAAAGGGTGGGAGTTGAGGGCTCAGTATATTCTTGAAATAGCTTGGAATAGTTTGCCGAGGACATTCTCGATATATCTCAATGATCAAACCTGAGCCCATTTTAGTTTGTATGGTTTGTGGAAGAAAATTGTGAGAAAATATATAATTCTTTGGAAAATTCAATCTTTTTTCACTAAAATGCAAAAGGGTGGGAGTTGAGGGCTCGGTATATTCTTGAAATAGCTTGGAATAATTTGCCGAGGACATTCTCGATATATCTCAATGATCAAACCTGAGCCCATTTTAGTTTTGTATGGTTTGTGGAAGAAAATTGTGAAAAATATATAATTCTTTGGAAAATTCAATCTTTTTTTCACTAAAATGCAAATGCAAAGGGTGGGAGTTGAGGGCTCGGTATATTCTTGAAATAGCTTGGAATAATTTGCCGAGGACATTCTCGATATATTTCAATGATCAAACCTGAGCCCATTTCAGTTTTGTATGGTTTGTGGAAGAAAATTGTGAAAAATATATAATTCTTTGGAAAATTCAATCTTTTTTCACTAAAATGCAAAGGGTGGGAGTTGAGGGCTCGGTATATTCTTGAAATAGCTTGGAATAATTTGCCGAGGACATTCTCGATATATCTCAATGATCAAACCTGAGCCCATTTTAGTTTTGTATGGTTTGTGGAAAGAAAATTGTGAAAAATATATAATTCTTTGGAAAATTCAATCTTTTTCACTAAAATGAAAAGGGTGGGAGTTGAGGGCTCAGTATATTCTTGAAATA